>CM039426.1:15797780-15977780 GCA_022379115.2 Bauhinia variegata | reverse complement strand
AAATTCAGAGAAGGAATAATACTAAAAGTAATCAGAAGAAAGCAATTTAAAGAGGATTATACCTGTGGGGCAGATAGGAAAACAATCATTACTCGATCGTGGAAAAATTACCATCCTTATGGTAAAATACAAAAAACACATTACATCAGTGCCATAGAAGATGATATATTAATAATCAAATTGTAATTAGTTTTAATTAATTAAATATGTATTTTTTAATCATTAGGTGGGTATTATATAAGAGACGAAGATTACATCAATAAATATGATAATAAAACAAAATATATAAAATAGAAAAATAAAGATAAAAAGGGAGTTGTCGTGGGAAAGATCTAGCGAGGGTGACGTGGGCTGCTCTTGTTTCATTCATGAGAATGTCCTTCATCGACATCTTATCTCCTCGGTTTAAATTAGTTTTAATTAATTAATTATGTAAAACCAGTGACCCCTCTTTGCCTATATCAAGGGCAATAATTGATTATGTTCCCACATATATATATCAATCAAAAACTTAATCAAAGCCCCGTACAGAATAGTTTAATTTGAATATGAACGTAAAATAGATGGTAAATAAAAAGAGAGAAAAAAAAGAAAATGCTTAAGAGACTTACTTGCTTGATCTCGTACTGCCACCAGCGGTGCGCCACCCTGAATTGTCCATCTCTTCTCCCGCCTCCTCCTCTCTCTCTCTCTTCCCCAGCATGGCTCTTTCCCTCTTGTTTATGAAGATAAAAAGTGTAGGTGGCTCAGCCACCGGCAACGAGAAATGACCAACCACGTCGTATGTGGATGGAGCAAAGAGTGCAGGAAGAAGACTAAGAAGCTTTTGAGGCTATGTTCTTTTACTTTGCTAGAAATCAAATCACCACAAAGAATATATAGCCAAATGTGAAGTCTGTCCCAAAAGCTTTCGGAATGTAATTTAACTACAGTTAAACCATAGCTAATCTCCAGTTTTTAGTTTTTATGTGACAGCAGATGGTCAAAAAAACAAAAAATCCAAGAACGTTTCGGGTAAACTTGCCACAATCTTGTCACATGAGTAAGCATTACAGACTGAATTAAGCAAGCCAAAACCCAAAAATCCAAAAAAAGAAAAAGAATCCAGAGAAAGAATAACATTAGAATTAATCAAGACAATGCAAATTTTAAGAGATGTGGAAGATTATACCTGTGGGGCAGATTCGAAAGCAAGACAGATCCAAGCTCTGGTATCATAGAGTACTTCAATAATGGATCGATTTGAAAAAGAGGGAAGAGTGACGCACCTTATAAAAGCTGCTGGTAGCATAAAAAAATGTTAACCCAGCTTTGATTTTTTTAAAAGTACACAGCGTTAGCTTACCTAAAAGCTAACGCGGCTTCAGATTCCTCTGTTTTCTTTACGAACTTTAAAAATAATAAAAAGAAGACAACGTGTTCTAAGGTCATATAATTAGAGTTTTAGAAACTAACAATCAACTTGTAATTAAATACTTTTAATTAATTAATTAAGAATACAATTTTTTATTCATTACATAAATTTTTTATGTAAAATATAGGAAAAGATAAATGACTTTCCTAGTCAAATATAATATAGAGAGAGTTAGTAGTATAAAAAGCCTAACTTTTAATAATGGTAATTTGGAAAGGTTGGGAAACGGAAAATTTCCGGGAAACAACCTCTTTGCTTGGTTGGAAGTGGAGAAACCCTATTTACTAAACCAGCCAACTCTACGAGAATTATCTTTGGTTTCTTTAATTATCTCGCGTTAGAATCAAGGTGAACGTTAAATATGTCAGACTTTAATCTTTTTAAAAGATTTACAGGTTAAAGGTAATATTTTTGTATGTCCCTTTTCAAAGGGTATAAATTAATTTGTTTTATTATTAAAAGTAACTTTTTATTTTAGTAGTTTTTAATTAATTTTGTGATAAACTTAAAAAAATTAAAATAATTAAATTTTACTAATTAGAAGTATGAAAATCAATCCTAAATTTCACTGGAGTTGAATGGGTAAAAACCTAAAATAAAATGAAACTTGAAGTTGCGATCATGTTACCACTTTACTATTGAGTACATATGGAGTTGGGATATGGGAAACAAAAATGTCAAATAGAATGTGGACAACTATTAGCGTGATCAATGTTTGCAGCACTTTGGAAAGTAACCTGAGCCGAAATTGGGGAAGAAAACAATGGATGAGGGCTATACATTGATATTTCACAATTTTTTGAAAATGAATTAAGTTATAATTTTTATAAAAAAATTTCTTATGATTTTAGCAATAACAATAAGGGGTGTTTTAGATAAAAATTTTGTACCTTAAATTTTTTTAAATATATATCCCTTTTGTTCTTTTGCATAAAAAAAGAAAAGGAATCTGAGAAAGCTGCTAAATTTACAAAACAAAAGGATTTATATTTCTTTTTTTAATACATTTATTTTAAAATAAGCCATTGAACTATTCTTAATTTAAAATAAGAGTAATAATTAATAAATTATTTTCAATAAGCTAAATTACTGCAATGACAAATCCTAATTCACTTTATGATAAGACTTCTCTTTAACAATTTTTAAACCTATTTAGATTTACAAGGACTTCTTGCAACTAATTATCCCTTTTATATTAAACATTCAAGTTATAATTTGACAATTAAAGTTCTTTTTAAAAAATAATTTAAGGGTATGCAATGGTGTTATATTAATCATATAAAGATCCAAAAATTAATACGCCATAATTAGGCGAAGTTACCTAAAAATGCAAAAAAAGAAAAAAAAAATTAAAAATAGCAATTTAAAAATTATTTCCTAAATATTATTGTTTTATCCATATTAGCCTTACGTCACATTTACTGTAAGATGTCATTTAAGGTGGTGCCCCTATGATGTTTTAACATACTGTTTAAGATAAGCTAATATTCTTATTTTTATGCAAATAAGTTGAGATAAGGCGAAACCATGGCCGTTCCGTTCTATTTTCTCATGTTCATAACTACGAAAGAAAAATTGACAGGTTAGTAACAATATCATACATACACAGACACCACGTAGAGACATAAGTAGATGTTTGGGAAATCATTTTTAGTAGACAAATCTTTTTTTTTCTTTTAATATCTTTTAACACGTCGGAGTTTTAAAAATCAATTCAACTACAACAATTTAGACGGTTAACTAAAGGCTAATAGTAATAAAGATAAATATAAAAAAATAGTTTTAATAAAGTCTTAAAATTTTAAAAATATAATTTTTTTTTAAAAAAAATCTCTAAAACAATAAAATATATATGATAGAGAATGGAGGTAGTTAAGCTTTTATGACATTGCTGAATTTGTTGGGACTCAAATGTTTTCTTGCAGTTAAATTTTACTCAGATGCTTCTTTCGAAACTGTATATAATTAAACAATCCTTGGAATGGGTTCCAAGGTTTACTTTCCAAGTATAAATGAGGTAGTTAACAAAATCTTATTCGTGTACTTCAGAATATAAATTTTAAACTCCAAGCATTATGATTTCTATGTTAAATCTATGGAAATTACTTTCTGTATCTCAGTCAGCAATAGCTTGGACTGATGAAGATTTTGATTGAGTGAATAGATTCTCTCTCTCTCTGTGCCGAAAGGGCATCCTGGGTATGGTATGTTAATCTTTTAGGAACGATTTTTCTAACCCTAGTAGTGGAAAATGTCAGAAAATGTTAAATATGAGAATGGCTTTTTCACAGATCTTTCTTATCTATTTTGAATAACCATAGTGTTGACAATCTCTATTGATATTACCGCATTTTTTTTGCTGCAGTGTTATGCTTTACAACTTTCTATGACAGAATGTTTGATTTGGTCTCGTCAACTTACTCTTTGGAGCAAATGTATGGACATAAATGCTGAGCTGGAATTACTTTAGAATAATGTTGAACTTCTTAGTTATACTTTGGTGTAGTTGCGTTTTGAGGAGCTCATATTTAGTTCGTTGTTCAATTTGTATGTAACGATTTTGTGGTAAAAGATATGCTGGAACTAAAAGGCTTTTTTGGTTGAAGAAGCATGAAGCATTCAAAATTGAAATGCATTATGACGATTATTCTTTTCAAATGTGGGTATAATAGAGGCTTACAAGTATGTCTCAGAGTTTGGCGTAAGAAGCAGTCTGGTGTTTTGAGATTTTTGCAAAGAGTCAGATGTTGGGAGTGCCGTCAGCAGCCATCCACTGTCCGATTGACAAGGCCCACCCGCCCTGGTAAGGCACGTCGCCTGGGTTACAAGGCAAAGCAGGTAAAGTAACTAACCATTTAAGTTGGCTTGGCAGTACATTTTTGACCATGAAGAAAATGACTGTTCCACGACAATGGAAGTAAGCTTTTGGGCTTGAGGATTGAGGTTTATGTTTGTGAATTGTTAGTTCAGGGTATCACAAGATGCATGTCCAATTTAGGCTCTCGATCCCATACCGCAGTGAGCCGTACCCAAGCCAGAACTGTCCATCTCTTGTTTGCTTTCTGATGGTAACAAATTAAAAAGTATGCGGGAAGCGTCTTATGTAGAGGGAAGAGTGCAGGAAGAAGACTGTTGGCACTCTTTCTTTTCCTTCCAAGAGCATTACCTACAGAATCAAGCGAGTCAAATCAATAATTCAAAGAATTTAAGAATTAATCAGTAGAATGCAATTTAAGAGATCCTAGCTGATTGTGACAGAAGGGAGAAGCAGAGCCCAAGAAGAAGAAGATACAGAGAAATTGAGCAGAAGAATGGAGGAGATGATCTTTTGGAGTTGTTTATGAGAGAATTATGTTTGCACGCGTACAATAATTCTTACGTTTATAGATATTATGGCACCTCAGTTGTAGCATCCCTAATCTCAAACAAATAAATATATAGTTTGAAGATACCAAGGGTCCTACGACCATTTATTTCAATGTTGATTACTTGGGATGTGAAACTGCTACGTATTTCATTAGATTTGGTATGATAGCAAATTTGTTCTCTTGCCATAAGATCAAGGGCTCGGAGTGGCTGAGTAATATATAGATTGATCTTTGACTATTTGGAATGGTTAGCTCCCCAATACAACGTTAGAATAAGTAGCAGAGATTTTCTTAAGCTAGTTATAGCCCTTTACACAGAAGGCTTGGCTTGATCACCATGAAGCCAAATTCTTTCTTCTCTAGTTCGTCAATTAGTATAGATAAAGAAGATTATACCCGTAACTAACTTAATCCTCCAAGGCTCTAATTATTTGATCTAACTTTTGACAAGTGTGTAAATAGCAAGGGGAAAGAGAGTATGATTTTTATCTCCATTTCTATAGAAATTCGGATGACTGCAAAAAGTCGTGGAGAATTTTATTTTGAAGAAAAGTACAATATATTTTTAGGCTTATTATTATTATTATTTTTTATAACATTGAGTCTTATTAATTTTAAATGTAACAAGTGATAAAAAAAATTATAATTTACATTGATATTTTATCATAAATTTCAATCAATCAATTAAAAATATAAAGATATTTTTGTATTTTATTTTAAAAAACTATTTATAAACTAAATTATTGAATTACGCTTAATTATTTACTTATTTTATTTTATACATATACGTATTCCAATAATTTAATATTTCCAAGAATCTTCACCCGATCTTGAAAAAATTACCATTCTTGTGACAGACCTTGCAAGAGCAGCCAGTAATATTGACGCGACTTTCAATTTTTTTTTTGTTTTTAGAACTATAGATCGAAGGCTTACGTAAAAGATAACACGGTCTTGTTTTTTTTTTTTTTTTTTTTTTTTCTGTTTTCTTTACAAACTAGTGGAAAGTTATAAGACAAGAAGTAGTGGACAAATTTTAAAAAATAATAAAGAGAAGACAATGTATTTGAAGGTCATATACGTTATGGTAAAATATAAAAAGCTTCACATCACATCAGTGTCTTATAACATAATATATTAGTAATCACCATGGGCTGCTCTTTCTTCGTTCATGGTAAGGTCCTCCATCAACATCTTATCTCCTCGACTTAAATTAATATTTTCTATCGTGATTACTACAATTATTATTTTATTCTTTTCTAGTTTATCTCCTCGGACTCATGTTGGCCTGATATATTTAAATATATAATACTCTCTCAATTCTAAATTATTTGTTGTTTAAAGTAAGTGTACATAAATTAAAAATGTAATTTATGTGTTAAAATTTGCTTTAAACTTTTTAATATATTTTTATTTATTTTAATATTATCTAATTTATAATTCATGTGTAAAATAATTAAAGTTAATAAAAATAAAAGTATAATTGAAAAATAAAATTTAATATGGTCTCGAACTACTAAAATGATTTATTATTTGAAATAATTTTTTTTTTAAAGTGACAAATAATTTAAAATAAAGAGAGTTATTTGTGTCTTGTAGCTTCTATCTTGGGTGCCCAAGGAAGTGAACCATGCTGCTCATGCTTTAGCTAATTTTGGTGGACAATTGTGTCTACAAGGTACTATTTGCTGGTTGCATGCTCCCCCAGTAGTCATTGTAGTTTATCTTCTTGTTGGTTCATAATAAAATCTTAAACGTTAACAGGGATTCAATTCATGGAAAAGGATTTGTTGGCGAAGTGTCCTCACTTTAATAATCCTTTTTTTTTTTCATAAGGATTAATCCCAATTATCAGTTAGGGAATATTCACGGTGCAGAAAAAAGATATTAGAAGGATAATTCAGTAATTTTGCCTTTAAGATAACCTTCTCCCGCACTTTTGTAACGGGAGGAGGGGAGCCATCATCTGGTACTAAGTTCAATTTAAAAGAACAAAAGATGTTCTCAACATCAAATTGTTGTGTATTATAACTTTGGCTTCTATATTTTAACCTTCTTCTGCGCCTAATTGGATTCTACGCTGGTTGGTACCTATTAGGGTTTGGGCTGTGAACATTAGGGCAAAGAATAGTTATGGTATATTGTTTTTGCGCTATAATTTTCTGCTTACGTGAAATTTAGACATTATTTTATATCCTTGAAAAAACTCTTTTAGATATACATTTAATTGGCTGTTTGCCATATATTTTTGGCTATTTCATATTTTCAGACAAAAATTTATTGTAGTATATTTTCTATTAATGAGAAATAATATTCCTAATTTGGAATTGTCATGCTCTTATTTCATGATGATTTGTGCATCAAGTCTTTTGGATATTGTTGGTTTATTATTAAAATAGATTTGAAGTATAGTAGCAATGGGGCAAAAACGACAACAAAATCGTACCTAAGAGTGTAATAATGGAGTTTTTTTTCAGAAAAACAAAAAAAAGAGGGATGACTGACGTCATTGTATTAAAAAAATGTTAACGCGTTTCTGATTTTTTTACACACAGTTTTGTTTTCTTTACAAACTAGTGGAAGGATGGAATACTTACAACACAATTAGAGGACAAATATAAAAATAATAAAGAGAAGACGATGGCTTCAAAATCATATATTATGGTAATATACAAATTTTCACATCTTACTAGCTAGTGCTTTAGAAGATAATAAGAATAATAATCATATATAAACATATACATACAAATCCATATATATATATATATATACACACACATACACACACACACTATCTGTCTATCTTTATCATTAGATGGGTATTGTAAGACAAGAATTCTGTATTAGTGATAGAGGTCCAACCCATGTTTTGCATGGACCAAGCCAACATGGATTAAGAAACAACCCATGCCAGCCCAAGACCCAAGCTCCAAGCCGCCAAGCAGCCATGAATTGTTGAAGGAGTTTAGAGACATAGGAATAATGGTATTGAAGGGATTGTCTTATAACCTTCATAACCTACCTTTTTCTTTTATTAGGATTGATTAAGTTGTCTAAATCATACTAATATAAATAGAGCTCCTCTCATGTAATCATCATCAAGCATTAGTGAAGAAAACAAATTTCCTAAGTGAGAGTGTTCTCTCTTTTTCTCTAGGCTTCTATGCCATTTTGGTATCAGAGCCCAGGTTTCAAACTCCGGTATTGAGTTTGAGTGGGAAGAGTGACAGAAATTGGTTAAGCTTTCGAGTTTTTCAAAGGTGTTTAGTGTAAGAGCCACTGTCACCCTCGAAACTACACTTTTTGGTCATTTTTTGCCAAAAATAACACCACCATCACGTTCAGAAGGTCCAAAAACCTTGGACTGGAAGTTTTCGCAACCACCGGATCTTCCACGCACCTTCACGCGTCGCTGGCAGAATCTCCACACGCCTCCACGAGCTCACCGGAGATTACTCGCGCCTCCACGAAAAAAGTTGAAGACAGCCACGTTAGCGCTCCTTGTTAGCGCATCTCGTCAATTCTTCGTCTGCCACGTGTCACCACGAGCCACGTCAACACACGAGCCACTCAGTTGCCACGTCAGCACTGTCGCGTCCAATCAGCAACCTGTGTAGCCAACCATAATCTACCACATGTCAAAACTGCCACATCATTCGCCACATCACCTTAAGTTATGAAATTTCAAAATTACCCCTTTTTTTTCTAGTAATTACATTTTTGCCCAAAACTTTATGTAATTACAAATTTACCCCCTTATATTTTCAAAATTACATTTTTACCTCAAACTTTCCTAAATTCATAAACTAGTCCTCTCCTCATCACATATTTCTTACAAGACCCCTTAAACCTTATAAATTTGCCATTTTACCCCTTAAAACCTAAAAAGTCCTTAGCCTCCCCACAAAATGCCTCTAAGACAAAGACCAGTGCAAGAAATTGAAATGGAAGAGATGAGGAGACAAATCCAACAACTCCAACAAACGGTTATAACCCAACAAAACCAGTTGGAGGAACAAAGAAGACAACTTGAAAATCAAGGGGGACATCAAGAAGAAGATTCTAACAGTAGTGACTTAGCCAGTACTCGTCGTCAACAAAGGCAACCATTTAGGAGCAATGATATAAGGGTAGAAATTCCTGACTTTGAAGGAAAGCTCCAACCAGATGAGTTTGTTGATTGGCTCCAAATAGTTGAACGAGTTTTTGAGTATAAAGAGATACCCGAGGAGCAAAAAGTCAAGATTGTCGCCATCAAACTCAAGAAACATGCTTCCATATGGTGGGAAAACCTTAAGAAGAAGCGTCAACGTGAAGGAAAGAACAAGATTAGGACTTGGGATAAAATGCAATGCGATCTCACACGTAAGTTCTTACCTGAACATTATTATCAAGATAATTTTATTCAATTGCAGAACTTGTGATAAAAGACCCTGTCCGTGGAAGAATATACAAGAGAGTTTGAAAAACTCATGATGAAGTGTGACATTTAAGAGAAGGAGGAACAAACCATAGCTCGATATCTTGGCGGATTAAATACTGAAATTGCCCACTATGTCCAGCTTCAACAATGTTGGACCTTGGACGATGTTATTCGCCTAGCCACCCGTATTGAGAAACAAGTACCCAAGAAAAACACATATCCCCCTTCTACCTCATCTAAGAACCCTACCAACTTCCGCAAACCGTATACCCAACAACCAAGTTCCTCATCCAAACCCCATACTAAACCCACCAAATAACCCAAAACCAAAACTATTCAATGTTACAAATGCCAAGGATTTGGCCACCTTGCATCTAACTACCCCAACCGCAAAGTCATCACCATAATGGAGGTGAACCTTATGAGGTGTCGGAAGAAGAAGCATAACTAGTGTTCAATGAAGAACCAGAGTTTGACGAAGAATTCACCCCTGCAGATCATGGTGAATTACTTGTTATTAAAAGAAGCTTACATACAGCCCCTATGATGGAAGACTGGTTGCGACACAATATCTTCCACACTCGATGCACTACTCAAGGCAAAGTGTGTAATGTTATCATAGACAGTGGAAATTGTGAAAATGTAGTGTCCAACTATATGGTGGAAAAGTTGAAGTTACCCACACAAGAGCATCCACACCCATACAAGCTACAATGGCTCAACAAAGGAAGCGAGGTAAAAGTTTCTAAACGTGGTATTGTTTCTTTTTCAATTGGCCTAAAATATCAAGATCAGATATGGTGTGATGTGATTCCTATGGATGCTTGTCACCTTCTTCTGGGAAGACCTTGGCAATATGATCATCATGCTCTATATGACGGATTTGCAAACACTTACTCCTTCATCAAAGATGGAGTAAAAATCAAATTAGCACACTTATCGCCAAATGAGATCAATAAAGGCAAGAAGGAATCTAAGCCCTTGGTGTCCTTAGTTGCCAAGGAACAATTCAAGGTGACCAAATTGGAAGCCCAAACTTTGAGTGTAGTTCTATTGCTCGAGTTAAATGAAGGGACTACTCTTCTAGTGGAGATTACACAAATGCTCGCTGAATTTCCAGATATAGTGCCGGAAGAGATCCCTCATGGATTACCACCAATGTGAGATATTCAACATGCTATTGACTTCATCCCCGGAGCTGTCGTTCCTAACAGACCAGCTTACCGAATGAATCTACAAGAATATGTTGAGATCCAGCGCCAAGTAGAAGAGCTGTTGAAGAAAGGGTTGTTGCGATAGAGTGTTAGCCCTTGTGCTGTACCTGCACTTCTAGTACCAAAGAAGAATGAGAGTTGGTGAATGTGCATTGATAGCCGAGCCGTCAATAAAATCACCATTAAGTATCAGTTCCCAATACTGAGACTTGATGACATGTTTGACCAATTACATGGTGCTACTACCTTCTTCAAGATTGATCTTCGAAGTGGATATCATTAAATCAGAATTAGACCTGGAGATGAATGGAAGACTGCTTTCAAGACAAGAGATGGTTTGTATGAATGGATAGTAATGCCCTTTGGATTATCAAATGCCCCAAGTACATTCATGCGTCTGATGAATCAGGTACTTCCGCCCTTCATTGGTAAATTTGTAGTTGTTTACTCGACATTTTAATCTATAGCAAAAGCAAAGAAGAGCACCTAGAACACCTCCAAAAAGTACTGCAAACTCTTCATGAATAAAAGCTCTATGTCAACTTGAAGAAGTGTTCTTTCTTAACCAATGAAGTTATCTTCCTTGGATATATCGTCACCGCTGAAGGAATTCGTGTTGATCCAAGCAAGATAGAAGCTATTAATAGCTAGCCCACTCTAAAGTCTATTCACAACGTGAGGAGTTTTCATGGATTAGCTTCCTTCTATCGAAGGTTTATCAAAAATTTTAGCTTCATTGCTGCCCCACTCATAGACTGTATCAAAGGAGATAAGTTCCAATAGATGGAGCAAGTCCAAAAAAGTTTTGAAGAGTTAAAGTAATGTTTGACTGAGGCACCTGTCCTAGCCCTTCCAAACTTTGATAAGGTGTTTGAAGTCAGTTATGATGCTTCCAACACTGGAGTTGGTGCTGTCCTAAGCCAGGAAGGTCATCCAGTCTCCTTTTTCAGTGAGAAACTCAACAGTGGCAAACTTAGATACTCCACTTATGACAAAGAGTTCTATGCCATTGTTTGTGCCTTACAACAGTGGAGTCACTATCTGCTCAACAAGGAGTTCATTCTCTATTATGACCATGAAGCACTCAAACACTTGAACTCTCAATAGAAGATTAATCGTAGGCATGCTAATTGGAGTGAATTTTTGCAACCTTATCCATTCTTGATCAAGCACAAATCAGGAGTTCAGAATGTAGTAGCATATGCCCTTGGTCGACGCCATACTCTACTTTCTACCCTCCAAATCAAAGTCATTGATTTTGAGACTCTCAAGGAGATGTACCACGATGACCCTGACTTTCGCAAAGTGTGGAGTGCCACTGAATTACAACATTTCCAAGGGTACTATAGACATGATGAGTTCCTATTCAAAGGGAATACTCTTTGCATCCCTCAAAGTTCACTAAGGGAGGCAATCATTTGGGAAGCTCATGATGGAGGATTAGCTGACCACTTTGGGCGAGATAAAACTATGGCATTAATAAAGGAGAACTTTTACTGGCTAAAGCTTGAAAGAAAAGTCAACAAGCATATTCAAAGATGCATAATTTGTCACTTGGCTAAAAGCAAAAGCCAAAATACTAGACTATACATGCCTTTGCTTGTTCCTGAAGCACTGTGGGAAGATGTTAGCATGGATTTTATCCTTAGGCTACCTAGAACTCAACGACACAAGGATTCAATAATGGTAGTCGTAGACAAATTCTCGTAGATGGCTCATTTCATTCCTTGCCAGAAGACCAATGATGCTATGCAAGTAGCAGATTTGTACCTCAAGGAGATTGTTCGTCTACATGGTATTCCTAAGACCATAACTTCTGATTGGGATGTCAAGTTCTTAAGCCACTTCTAGAGAACCCTATGGAAGCAAATGGGTACCAAGTTGTAATTTAGCAATGCTAGTCACCCCCAAACAGATGGACAAACTAAAGCTATTAATAGACTGGTAGGAAACCTACTGTGGAGTTTTGTTGGAAAGAATCTAAAATAGTGGGATCTTATCCTTGCTCAAGTGGAGTTCACCTACAATAACTCGACCACTCAAGTCACTGGAAAGTGTCCATTTGAGATAGCTTACGACAGTTGCCCCCTTAGCCCATTAGACTTAGTACCTTCGACTGACAAACAACAGTATAGTACTGATGCTGAAGAAAGGGCAAAAGAAATCAAGAAGCTGCGTGAACAAGTTCGTGAAAGGATTTTGAAGCAAAATGCAAGGTACAAAGCTCAGCGCGATAAGCATCGTAGGTTGCAACTTTACAAAGAGGGAGACTTAGTCTGGATTCACTTGCGGAAGGAACAATTTCCTAAACAACCTAATGCAAAGTTATCCCCAAGAGTTTATGGTCCATTCAGGATCGTACAAAAGATCAACAACAATGCCTACAAAGTTGAACTACCAATCGCTTATGGAGTCTCTACCAACCTTCAATGTTGTAGATTTATCCCCATACTATGAAGACGATGCTGAAATTGACTTTAAGGCGAGTCCTTTCCAACCCGGGGAAGATAATAGAGGTCCAACCCATGTTTGCATGGACCAAGCGAACATGGATTAAGAAACAACCCATGCCAGCCCAAGACCCAAGCTCCAAGCCACCAAGCAGCCATGAATAGTTGTTATTGCTGCCATGAATTGTTGAAGGAGTTTAGAGACATAGGAATAATGGTATTGAAGGGATTGTCTTGTAACCTTCATAACCTACCTTTTTCTTTTATTAGGATTGATTAAGTTGTCTAAATAATACTAGTATAAATAGGGCTCCTCTCATGTAATCATCATCAAGCATTAGTGAAGAAAACAAATTTCCTAAGTGAGAGTGTTCTCTCTTTTTCTCTAGGCTTCTGTGCTAATTAGTATGATAATTGGGCTAAGATATATAAAATAGAAGAAGGAAAAGAAAAAGGAGGATGACTAGGTTTTCTTTTAGTATTATGAGCAATGTTTAGGAAACTGGACATATCATAGAACTAGTAAAGCATATGTTTCATGGATTAATGTTTGGACCGAGATTAGATCATGGTTTGACCGATAGTTTCAAAAATATGTATATTTTATAAAAATACAAAAAAAATTAAAATGCAATACAAAATCTCCAATAAAATATAAAACTGTTAAAAAGAATTTAAATATGTATATTTATAATTGTAACAGTAGGACTAAATTAGGAGACTTCTAATTTATGGGAGTAATCTCTAAGTTAAAAAAAAAAAAAAATAGATTGCAAAGTTTCCGCCAGCTAAGTAAAAAAAAAAAAATCTAAAATTCTAATTTATTTAATTTTATGATTCAAGCAACTATATGAAACTAAAAATGTAAGTTGAGAACAAAGTCTCAGCTTCAACCCACAAAGTCAAAATAATGATAGACTTTGTTGTTAGGGCTTTTTCCCCTTTGGTGTTTGGATAAAAAGGCTGATGGAGTCTTACATGGTCCAATGTCCATAGTTTTTGCCCTTTCATCAATTATAAAAAAAGGGTACGAGTCCTTTCCTTCACATTGCCTAGCACCATTTCTCTTCAACGCTACCATTAATTTTAACCTGCTGTATGTCTTTCTTTGAATGCTGAATATTTTTTAGATGATGTGCTAGTTTATGTTTTGAGATTGCAATTTTGGATTTTTTATTTTTTTTTAGTGCAATAGTTGAACTTGAGACATGAGAATTCTTGAACTAAGGTTTTTTTAGAAATATTAATTAATCGCAGATGAAATGTGTTCAATGGTTCTGATTAGAACAATGTTTATGCATCTTTTCTTGTTCTGTATGGTAATTTCTGGTATCCTTGTTTGTGCTACTCTTTACTTCTTTATTTATGATTATTTCATAAATTTTATCAGATGCCATTGTAGTTTGCCTGGACTTATCTTCACGAGTAAATAATGTAACTTGGTAATTCTTATTATCTTTCGTACGGTGCTCTTATGGATTAGCACACTCACATTAATTCATACTTGGTACTCTTTAATCATTTCACGTTCTTACAATTAGGATTGACATTATTAATTAAAAAAAAAAAAGAATTGTAAGAATTTGATTGGAAATTAGGTCAAAATATTGAAACCTGAATTAAATTCTTCAAGAATTAAAATAGTAACTTGTGCTCCAAAAGAGTGGTAACAGCTGAATTGATTCATGGCTTGCCAGAATATTGAAATCCCATCACATCATTCATTCACATTGAAGTCTAAAGATTGATTATTTTATGACAGAAATTAGTGTTATTAGACATCAGATGGTTTTACTAGACAATCACAGTACCTTCATAGATATAATTCGAGGAGTATGTACTTTTGGAAATACCAACCTTTCTTTTCACCTTTAACATAAATGAACTCCTTAGACGATTCATTACCAATTAATTGAAACACACAAGGATATTGACTCCGTGCTTGAGTATGATCAAGACTTACACGATTAAGACTTGTTTCATATCCGGGGATATCTTTATCCACTGAGAATGTCAACTCCTCTGTAAAATTGTCAAAACTATGCATGTCTGTCATGAGCCTTGAGGGACCATGAATACTTGAAAGCAGAGTCAGAATATTTGTCTGTCCCTTTTCTAATGGTATAAGACTAAGCTTTTGAATTTGCTTCTATGACCCAAAAAAATGCAAGAATGTTGAGAGATGAGAATAAATTAGCAATCACAAAAATAGAGAATCATTGAACCTCTTAGCTTAGCACAAAATCTAAAAGAAAGATTGTATTAGGGAAGCGGTTAATGCACTCTCCACCTTTTCTCACATACTCCCCCATGTGTGTTATAAAATAACACTACCACTCCCCCGGTAACTCCCATTGTATTATTCTTTTTATTTCTTAATACAATAAACATTTTCTAAATTAGCTGAGCCCACATTGTAATATGATTTTTGCAAGTGGAAAATGTTATTCTCACACTTACAAAAATACACCTTGTACATATTAGTTATTTGAAGGGGAAAAATCATAAATAGAAAAAAAAATGCTGAAAAAAAAAAGTATGTATGATTAAAGAGGTGTAAGTATATCATTACTCTTCACTAAATCAGTGCTTGGTGATCACATATGCATATATTGTCCCTATAGCCTAAAATTTTTAGATCCTTCATGGACTAAATGTGAGTTACTTCTCACAACAGGGATGTTAAATATTGTTTTTACTACTTTTATAGGAGAGTTGTCTTTGGTTAAAACCGATTGTGTTGGCATTCCCTTGATTTTAGCATGATTTGTAGAGAAAGAATATATAATGTAGGATTCCAATTTGGGCTGACCAATAGATCAATCCACTTACAAAGTTTCAAGTCAAGCTAAACTCCAAAATAGGTGATGTCGTAACATACACTCCATTTTTTCCTACTACATACCCCATAAAACGCATGTGAGGAACTTTTCAGAACAGATTTTAAATATAATTTACTACTTTTTAGGAGAGTTGTCTCTTCAGCTAAAAGCAATCATGTTGGTATTTGATTGGTTTCAGCATGTGTTGTAGAGAGAGGATATATAATGTAGGATACCAATTTAGGCTGACTAATAGATCAATTCACTTGAGCATTTTTAAGTCAAGCTAAATCCTAAAATATGCAATATCTTAACACACATCCCATTAATCACATGAATTTTAAGATTCATGTATTTATTTTTAGTATAATATATATTAATATATATAGTCTTATTCTTAGTTGCTTTTGGCTCCATTTTATAGATTTTGGTCCTCTTTTCTTTTGTTTTGATAGGTTATAAACATTGGAGATGTGAATTAATAGAGAAATTTTGGTCCTATTTTTAGTTTTAAATTGTGTTAAAAATTAATGACTGAGCCGGTTTGGCTCGGTGGAACTGGACGATTTCTTTTTTCGTTTTTCCGGTTCAACCGGATTTTGATCGGTGGACTGGAGCAATGGCCAGTTTCGAACCGACCAATCCGATCAGTTTTTTAAACAGCGACAGCAGCTGCCACTAAGGAGAATTGTTCCACGATGGAGGAGTCCTTCTGAGAACCCTATTTTCTTATTTAGGCCTATACAAAATTTCTGGTCCAGTAAGGCCTTTTGACTTCACGTTTCGGCCTGTCGGTTATCATGGTCTTGCTCCAAACAGAAATGGAAGCAAACTAATATTCAGGACCCGACAATGAAAAAAAATGAAGGTCGGAACGTGATTCTCATAGAGGATAATTGAGGTCCATGGCTGAAGTAGGGCGAATGGCGGCGGGGAATATGTTGTGAGTTTTCTCAGTGAGCTTGAACTATGCTCTAAGAATTCCCTCCAATAAAACTCATCTCAGCTAGAATGACTTGGTATCTCCCTTCTCAAAAGTCTCACCGTAGAAGTGCCAAATTTTTTTTTTTTTTCAATTTCTCCTCCTTTGCACCCTTATATAGACATGCTACCGATCAGCTGAAACAAAAGGTCAAATTTGCTTCAATCTCTTCGAACGAATCCCTGTTGAATTGGTGAGAAATTTGCTTCTACATCCCCTGGTTTTCGCTGAGGTGTGTCAACTAGGAAATTTTTGCGATTTCGTTGATTGTCATATTTGATTTCCTTTCCTTTTCCAATTAAATCACATGGAGAATAAGAAAATCTCCACTCATTTCCTTTTATGTTCTGTGCCAATTTGCCTCTTTGGTGATTGTTGCAATTTTTTGATGATGGTAAGGAAACTTATTTAGTTCATTTATGAGATTTTTTTTTTATCTCCTTACATTACCACAAATTCCTAAAAAGACTATAACATTTTAAACTGGATAAAATAAATCTTTACATTTTAAGTTAAGAACAAAATTAAATTTTATTAAAATATTTTTTTTTATCTATATGAAAAGTTTATTTTGTTATTGAAACATGAGAATTTATTTTGTCCAATTTAAAATAGAAGGATAATTTTAAAATTATCGACAGTGTGAAGGACAAAAAGAGAGTTTTCTCTTTTAAATTCCCTTTTAATTGTTCATATACCAACTCAATTTTGTAATTTTTTTTTTCAATGCATACATGTTAGGGAATCACACGTGAGCTTAGGGAGACTAGGCCATCCACTTATTATAGAAGGGGTAAGTAGTTAAGATTGAGCTTGGACTATTTGACACTATTTGACTTAAATAAATATAAGCATTATTTGGAGAAACAATTTATTTATTTTGAAATATGAAAGGAATATAATTCATTCAGAATTTATGCATTTGCACGATTGATTTTATTATAATTTAATGAATGTAATAATTCTTTTATAGTGATGAATACAATTTATTTTGGCCATTTTTTAATTGCATAGCTAATTTAAGGTAGATTCACGAACCCATATATAGTTCTTAAACTAGTACTTTTTTAGAATTAAAAACAAATAAAAAGTTTTTCAATAATACTTTAATTTACAAATAATTGGTCGCAACTTTGAAAATTTTAAAAATAAGTCATTCCATCCATGTTGTGGCATTTGCCATCTCAAACGGTACATTGTACATTGTGACAATAAAAAAAAGCTCCCTAAGAGTAACTAGGAGTACTCATTTAAGATGAGATAACCTATTGATCTTGTTTAGATACTTTTTAAAAATAGTATAATATACAAAAAATTTATCAAAAGGTTTTGTTTTACAAAGGTTGTCTATTCATAAGTAATATAATCATTGAAACTATTAAAATATTAGTATTCTAGTACTGGAACAAAACATAAAATATAATTGCCTAACATAAAATAAAGGTCCAACAATAAGTAAAACCCTAATTAAAGTCCAAATAAATTTTTTAATATTTCATTACTCATTTAACATCAACCTTCATAAGAGATGTAACTGGAGGAATAGATTTATAACGCACTTTTGGCAATAGTTATCACCACCACTATATATAGTCTTCTTCTCAGACCATTCTTCTCCACTAAAATAAATTGCGAGGCGATGATGTAGATTCTGTTTATCACCAAGATTAAAATGTATATCAGATATCTTTTGTGGGTTCTCTGAATCCAGGGAGAATGTAAACTCCTCCGTGAATTGCCTCCTTGTGCAATCATATAACAAGAGTAAGTCAGATCTTGAAACCTCATCACATACGCTTGCAAGAAAGTTCAGAATGCCATTGGACTCATTTCGGTGGAGGGAGACTTGTGTTAAACATGGCCAATGGATGTTGTTGCTGGGTATTTTTGATAATCTACAATTGCAAATGTAAATATTCTGATCCATTATGCTGTCATTTATGCCAATCAAATCCTCCCAATCCCATGATGACCCAAGTACTTCTTTGTTTCCGGTTCCTTTCGGGGGAACAGAAAATTTCTGTTGCCTCGTCCTCCCCGGAGATGTGCATAGCATGCAAATACCTTTAATTCCACAAGAGTAACAAAAGTTGAAGTATAGATGCTCGCTGAGAGACCCAATTGACGGTGGGTTATCTGACAAACAAAGTAGTTCAAGATTTGGAAGAGCTGATTTCAAGTTTAGATGCACAAGTGCTAGCCCTAAACTTTGATAATCGGAGGATTCAGATTCAAGTATTCTTCCCAGCTGAGCTGATACAGAGTTGAACCGGAAAGTATAGGTATTGCTGTTGTCAGATTTAAATATCTTCATATGCACTTTGTGTAATGTACATGGAAAACACAAAATGAAAAATTCATAGTCAGCCAATAATCTCCAACTTCTCCGCTCAATCTTATTGCCACCTATGTTTACAGTCTTCATTGCATCACAATCAATTAAGTATAAATTTTGGAGGTCAGGTAGGAAACCTGAAGAGTAAACTTGAGCCAAACTTGGACACCATGAAACATCCAAATGTCTAATATTTGGTGCCATCGAGAGATCCGGTATTCCAATAAGGTGTTTAGATCGTTGAAGAATGATTGTTTTCAAATTCGGAAGATGCTGTCATAGAGAAGAAAGAATTAGTAATTTAGCAAATAAATTAAAATATCTTTACCAGTTTTTTATGATAATTAAAAGGAATAAAAATGAACACTTGAAAAAAGAATTTAATAAAAAGTTTTGAATTATAACCTGATTTCCATTCCAAAGCCGTTTGACGTGACTATCAGTCATAATGAGTTCAACAATATTCTCTGCACAAGAATTCAATGGCACACATCTGTGAGGATATCCATCCCATTGAAAAGATATTAACTCCTCTGGGAGATTTCTTAGACCATTTGGAAGACGCAATCTTGAACCATCAAAATGACTATAAAATTTGAGTATTTTAAGACTATCCATCTTTTTAAACGCATTTGCCCTCAAGATAATTTCTTTGATTTGGGACATATCTAAAGATATACCATAAATTTCTTCAGTTATCTGCAAATTAAAAAAAAAAAAAATACAAATTAAATACATATAAATTTGATTCAAAGGAAAAAAAGAAAAGAAAAGTGAAAGATAGAATTATCACGCCTTTTTCTAACAAAACATGAGCAAGTAAATCAACCATATGACCAATAATATAGTATAACATAAAGAAAAATACAAATGGAAAAGAAATTCACTGTTACGTACCTTTCTTTTCTTCAGAGCATTATATATATCTTCATGTTTCCTTAGTCTACGACCTATTCCAGATTTATGGACATTAGGATGACAAACAATTTCGTGGCCCATTGCCTTTATCAAATCATGCATTATGATTTTTTCTTCTTGAATAGAAATTAGTGACCTGTCCATAAGAACACTTAATCCAATATCTACAAAGAAACCACAGCTATTTAGTAATTCTCTTACATCACTTGTCTTCTTTCCATCATGGAAGAGTGCTATATCGAGAAATATTTCTTTCTGATCATCATCAAGTCCATCAAAACTTAATTTTAGCACATCAAAGATTTCTATATGAGGAGCATTTTGTAGTCTTTTCAAAGAACTTTTCCACTCTTGTTCCGTTCGACCATTAAAAAAGGAACCCAAAACTGTAAGAGCTAATGGAATGCCTTTACAATAGTTAACTGCTTCTTTGGAAAGTTCCTCATATTCTTTGATTGGGAGGTCTTGTTCAAAGGCTTTTATACTGAAGAGTTTAAGCGCATCATTGTAATTCATCTCCTTCACGTGATAAATTTGATTGGCATTAGCAATTCTAAGCACTTGCCTGTCTCTAGTGGTGATAATGATTATGCTTCCTGGCCCAAACCAATCATGCCTTCTGATTAGATCTTTTATTTGTGTCAACTTGTTGACATTATCAAGAACAAGAAGAATCTTTTTCTTTCCAAGTAACTTTTTAACAAAAAGTGATCTGAAACTATGTATGCCTATGTCATCTTCTTCTAGGAGCTCTTGAAGATATTTATCTCGTATGTGGTTAAGTCCAATTGTTCTTAGTTGTTCTTCAACCCCTAGAACAAAGGAGCAAGACTCAAATTGAGCTTGAAGCTTGTGAAATATTGCATCGGCTATTGTTGTTTTACCAATTCCGCCCATGCCCCATATTCCAATAATTTTAACATCTTGTGATCCAATGTTCAAAAAAGATTCAATTGCTGAAATATGTTCATGAATGCCAACCAGTCCTTCTAGATCATATGAGGAGTTACGCCTCAATTTCCTTGAAATATCTTTGACAATTTTACGGATAAGTTTTGTTTCAGGCCTAGAGCATATGTTAAAAGGGGAAAGATGCGAGAGTAAGAAAAATGAGTTAATTTAAAACAAATTACTGTAAACTAAGCTTGAAAAGTAATAATATATTCATACTAAAGGCAACGTTATTATAAGACCTATATATTACAATAACATAAGAACTGAAACAGTCCTGTTAATTACATCTACTGATATGGAGGAAAGTAACTTAGACTATGAAAAATACCATTTATAATGATTGCGTCCATATATTTAGGTCACTTTATTACAGATTAGAATTTTAGCTGGGAAACTGAAAATTAATCAAACTTTTAGCTAGGAGATAATATACTGTTAATTCTAAAATGCCTTTAAAAAAAAATATGAGAACAACAGAACTTAAACTTTTAAGTGTTTTATAAGGTTTTCCTAAAAGAATTTAACTACAAAGTTCTTCAAATGATTTATAAATCGAATTAAAAGATTGAATTGATGTTACCTAATTATGGCAGAATCCAACCCAGAGAGATTGCTTGCTTGTTTGAGCGCAGCCTTCCACTTATGAACTTTGTCCATATCATTTTTAAACCTCTGTGCATGCTTTGCAAAAGAATCAGCATAACTTCCAGTTTGTCTCCGTACATATGATGGATCTATGTTATGAAATACAGGTATGACAAGTCTTTCATATCTCTCATTCCATTTAAGTATCTCAGCAACTTCGTCCAAGCACCAAGTTGAAGAAGCATAATCTTTAGAAAAAATTATTACATAAATCTCTGACTCTTGTATTGTTTTTCGAAGTGTTGATGAGATCTCTTCTCCTCTATTTAGCCTGTTATCAATGAATGTTTTAATCTTTTTCCTGCATAATGCATCATAAAGATGACTTGTAAAATTGTCTCGTGTGTCTTTTCCTCTGAAGCTTATGAACACTTCATAATTGGTACGAGGAGGAATAAGATCTTCATCGACAGAAGAAGCAGCGACTGAGGTTGGTACCGTCATTCTCTTTGAACTAATTAAAAAACCCAAACAAAATGAGTTAACATGAATTTGATTGTCCTTGACGAAGATTTATCAGTGAGTACTTGTCTAATCGGTGACGACAGATTTTGTGATTAAATCAAATTTACATTGAGATACAACAGAAAATGCCTCAAAGTTGAAATTATACCAAATTTTTGGATGCCAACGAAAGACCTATGGTCCTGTTAGCTTTCGAAAATGTGTCTTATTCAATTTTCATCATTTTCTGCAATTATTTTCATTTCTTATTTTAAAAATTTTAAGAAACATGTCATGTTTAATTAACAAAGTTAAAAGTATAAAAACAATGTACTATGTTTGGGTTTCTTTACACACATGGGCAATTAATACCCATCCCTTTGTACGCTTGGGTATCTCCAAAATCGTACCAATCCCTAGACGATAGAATAATAAATTAGAGGAACCTAAATAAAATACTTTCTCCATTTTAAATTAACTGTGGTTTTAAAAGAGAAATTTTTTTTCTCCAATTTTACTGTTCTCTATTTTCAATGGACAACTAAATTATTTTTTCATCTTTAATCTTTGCAAGTAATTAACGTTAACTCTTATCAATAATTATCTCAATTTCTCACCTTATGATATATTATTACATTCACTAGATAATGATAATTTTGTAAAATAACATTATTTACTATTTATTAGTTATTTATTATCTTTCTTAATTCTTATCTCAACACCTTAATTCCAAAAGTTGATGGCTGTGTTCACAACGATCTGACAAAGACTCGGGCATCTAACACTGACACTTCATTGCACCAAACCCTAATTATTGGCATTTCCAAACTAATCCCTCAACTTTACCTAACTGATCAGTTGCCACTAAAACCAGTGACCCCTCTTGGCCTATATCAAGGGCAATACTTGATTATGTTCCCACATATATATAACATCAATCAAAAACATAATCAAAGCCCCGTACAGAATAGTTAATTTGAATATAAACGTAAAATAGATGGTAAATAATAATAAAAAAAAAAACAAAAGCTTAAGAGACGTACGTGCTTGATCTCATACTGTCACCAGCGGTACGCCACTCTGAATTGTCCATCTCTTCTACCCCCTCCTCCTCTCTCTCTCTCTTTCCCAGCATGGCTCTTTCCCTCTTGCTTATGAAGATGAGAAGTGTAGGTGTTCTCAGCCACCAGCGACGAGAAATGACCAAACACGGGTATGTGGATGGAGCAAAGAGTTCAGTAAGAAGACAAAGCAGCTTTCGAGGCTCTGTTTTTTTACTTTGAAATCAAATCCCCTCAGAGAATATATAGCCAAATGTGAAGTCTGTCCCAAAAGCTTTCACAATAACACTACAATTAATCAAGACAATGCAAATTTAAGAGATGTGGAAGATTATACCAGTGGGGCAGATTCGAAAGCAAGACAGATCCAAGCTCTGGTATCATAGAGTACTTCAATAATGGATCGATTTTAGAAAGAGGGAAGAGTGCACCTTATAAAAGCTGCTAGTAGCATAAAAAATTCTTAACACGGCTTTGATTTTTCAAAATTATACAGCGAATGCTTACCTAAAATCTAACACGGTTTCAGATTCTTCTGTTTTCTTTGCAAACTTAAAAAATAATAAAGAGAAGACTTCGTATTCTAAGGTCATGTAATTAGAGTTTTAAAAGGTAATAATCAACTTGTAATTATATACTTTTAATTAATGAATTAAGAATACAATTTTTTATCCTTAAATATGAGAAAAGATAAATGACTTTCCTAGTCAGATATAATATAGAGAGAGCTAGTAGTATAAAAGGCCTAATGTTGTTTTGACTTGGGCAACTTTATAGAATGAGAAATTTCTGGGAAACAACCTCTTTTTTTGTTTGGAAGTGGAGAACCTATTTACTAAACCAGCCAACCCTATAAGAATTATCTTTGGTTTCTCAAATTATCTTGCGCTAGAAGCAAGGTAAACGTTAAATATGTTAGACTTTAATCTTTTAAAGAGATTTACAAGTTAAAGGTAATATTTTTGTATTTCCCTTTTCCAAGGGTATAAATTAATTTGTTTTATTATTGAAAGTAACTGTTTCATTTTAGTAGTTTTTTAATTAATTTTGTGACTAACTTAAAAAAATTAAAATAATTAAATTGTACAGATTAGAAATATGAGAAAATCAATTCTAAATGTCATGGGAGTTGAATGGGTAAAAAAAATAAAATAAGATGGAGATCAAAAATAAAATAAAATGAAACTTGAAGTTGCGATCATGTTACGACTTTAGTATTGAGTATATATATAGTTGGGATATGGGAAACAAAAATATCCAATAGAATGTGGACAACTATTAACCTGATCAATGTTTGCAGCACTTTGGAAAGTAACCTGAGCCGAAATTGGGGAAGAAAATTGATTATCTTTGAAAACTATCAAGGAAGAAAACAATGAATGAGGGCTATACATTGATATTTCATAATTTATTGACAATGAATTAAGTTATAATTTTTATGAAAATTTTTCTTTTCATTTTAGCAATAAAATAAGGGGTATTTTAGATGAAATTTTTGTACATTAAATTTCTCCTTAAACAATTTTTAAAATTTTTAAATATATACATATATAAAATTCAATAACATAAAAACAATTATATTTTTTATATTTTGATGTAATAGTATTATAATTTTATTATTTATAGATAATGAAAATTAAAAAAAAAAAGAGTTTTTTGTTCCTCTTTCTTGCTTTCAGTTTCTGCTTTTCTGAATATTCAAATATTCCTATTAATTTTCATTTATAACCAGCCCTTTATTTCTTTTTTTATGTTTCTTTAGATATATTTCGTGCCATTATAGTGCAAACTTTTATTAATTAACGATGTTTAATTAATTAATAAATGAATTAAGATAAATGAAAAATTGATTAATTAATCTTAAAATAGCTTGCTAATTAATTAATATCCACAACAAAGTTCTAAAAATCTACATGGAAATAAGGGAAGAAGATTATTATAAGAATATACGGGTTTCATTTGTGTTAAAATGGACTGAAGAACTCATACATAAATTTCAAATGTTAATATCCATAATGCGTACATTGTGTGCCACGATTCACCAATTGCAGGTCTTTGGTACATCAAGGGACTCTGGTTCTCTGGAGGCCAACCTTCTGGAGTTCTTGTCGATTCAAAATATGAAATAGCTAACCCATTTGCAGAATCTGGTGCCATAGATGAATTTTACATTAATTATACACACTCCTAAATTGTCAATCAATATTATTGTTATTTCTACCTTGTTTTTTTATTTTACCATTACGTTGACGTAAGAATAAGAGCAATACTTTTTTTTTTATACTTGAGAAATTTTTGAATTATCAGTAATTAATCAGTGATACTTACAATCAAAAAAAAAAAAAAAAAAAGAAAGAAAGAAAAATCAGTGATACTTTTGTGCCATTTAGTTGTTCAATTTATGTTTCAATGATCATCAATTTAGTTATGTGTGGATTAAAGTGACAAATAAATTGTGAATTAGATTGATATTTTTGAAATTTCCATAAAAGAAAATGGAATTATATTATGCATTCATATCTAAGTTCATTGAAAATTATATATTACTAATTCACTAACTATAGATGAACCACCAAGTGCTTAGATTAGCAGATAGAGGTTATTATAGCTTAACCAAATATCTCATATTTAAATCTCGAGAATATGTTCTTATAATTATATTTGACTCAGACTAGATTAATCAATATCCAATGTGACGTTAGATACCAGATGATGATTTAAATTTTTATGAATAGTATAGATTGATTTAGATACTAATTATTAGAACTCATAACATTAATTCAAGATACACTTTTTTTCTTTTTCTTTTTTGGTAAAAAGAGCAATAACCTTTTCCATGACTCTGCAGATGGTTATTGTAAGGCTCAACCGGCAGCTCTTCCTTTACTTAATAAAACATTATGCGGATGTTAACCATAATAAAAAGGAAGGTGACAAGCAGACAGAACCTCCGAATGGCTTCCAAGGTTTATTTCAAAAGAAGATAGAAGGTAGATACCACAGGCATAATCTCTTTAACTTCAAAATGAAAGCTAATCCATTCATGAAATTACAAAATATTGCCGTAGCCAACTAAGACAATACTCAATCTTTTGTAGGAACTAAATAGCATGGGATATATGATTTCATGGGTGATCATTGTTACCAACAAGTTAATAAGACTGTACCGTCTGTCGTTTTTCCTTTTTTTTTTTTTTTTGAGTATTTGGGTGGATATTTTTAGCAACACATTCTAGGGTGCTTTTATATTAATATATGGATATTTTCTTATTTTAAGCTCCTTATTTGGTCTTTTTTCTATACATATTTTATTTTACAGATAAAGGGTTTCAATTAATTTTTTCATGTATGCCCTTAAATTATATCTTAAGAGTTTTATAGTTATTGCAGCGGCTGAAGCAGTTATTGGAATTTGATTAATTTACTCAACTTAAGAATTGCTCGATGAATTTGTTGATTTAGAATCTTAGGATTGATAATTACATGTACACGAGTAAGTCTTTGTTTTTGTCTTCTGTCTCAAGAGTAAGTCTTCGTTTAATATGTTAGATGGTTTATCCGGAGAGTTATATATAGGCAATCATCAAACTCATCTACTCACACTAATCCTTTAGCCCAATTCCTTATCATTTTGAAAGAATCCAATAGAAAGTAGTGAGATTTTAGTTTTCTAACCTCTCAAGGATAATTTCAAAAAGGCTTCTCATGAATGTTTAAGGTTAACTAAACATATTTTAAAAATTTTATGATTCATAAAACCTAGAATGAATTCTTGAATTCAAAAATAGATCTATCTATTTACGCAATCATATAATATTTACCCAATCTGCCTTGTGTTTAGATTGTTAATTATTTCTAGTTCTTTCTGCTCCTACTTGAACTTCTAGCTCAATTTTGCCTTGTAGCGCATTAAGGGATTGTTGCCCCAGAAAATAAATAGCATTAATCTTAATATTCTTCTTGTACTTCTACAATATGTGTAATTCACTTATGGCATCCATGAGAGCAGGGCAAACAAAGCGAGGGTGGCATATAAATTGAAACGACTTCTTCCAAGTTTGACTATCCAGTGCATGTGCTCAAGGAAATTTCCTGAGAGGTCACAAGTCATAACTAAGTTATTTGCATTTCGAATTTGGATTAACTTCAATTGCAAAGGTAGTGCAATCATGCAATCAATAGAATCTCCACCATTGAATTTGACCTAAAGGTTCTAAGAGCATGCAAACTGATGAGATGCATAATTTTCTTGATCAATATTCAGTTTGATTATATATGTTATGTTTTGCACATTCAGGTTAGCTTTGAGAGTCTTGAGACCCTGAAGGAAAAGAATATTGTGATATTCATCTTGGGCTTAGACATTAAAGAGGATGATATTGAAGATATAAAACAACTTAAAGCAGATTATGAGGAGTATAAGATCGTTTTGATCCCTATAGTAGATAGTGTGGAGCAATGGGAGATTCAGCTGAAAGAAAAATTTGAGGATCTACCGAAAAAACTGCCAGTTTTCACTGTTGATCAGTATAGGCCAGTTGAAAGGTATGATAAAATACGTGATTATTAATCAAAGAGGAACAGTGACGTGCCGAGGTGGATTTCAAATAATAAAGACAGTGGGAGTAAACGCTATCAAAGGTGATAAAACTCCTCCATCAGAAGATTATGAAAACAAGAAGATATTCTAAGGACATTAAGATATCTATGATGCCGTGAGAAATGCTATTTATACATTGTTAATAATATTACACATTCTTTATTGGAAAATACTGTTGCACGTTTAATTTGCTCCTCTTGCATCATTGAATTAATTTATGAATTAAATCTCATTTTATTCCCTAGTTCTTCGAACCTTAATTAATTTAGTCTACACACTATAAGTTTATCAATTTAGTCTCATATACTTTAAAATTATTAATTTCGTTTTTTAAACTTATCAATATTAATTGTCATTTATGGGTTTACTTATAGTTTAAACTTCTGAAAAAATGTTAAAAAGATTAATTTGACAGAGATTTTAAAGTATAAAATATTAAATTAATAAATTTAAAATGTAAATGATTAAATTAATAAAAAATTTAAATAAAATAGATTAAAATATTATTTAAAATTTAAATTTATTGATAACCTTAAAAAAAAAAAAAATTCCAAGCTTAACTTAAATGTTATTATTATCCTAGTGCGTAGTAGTTTGAACGGCAAGTACATAGTTTAGTTATTTAAATTCATATTTCAATACATAAATAACAATTCTTCTTTCACAAGTAAAAACATAATTATACAATAATTGCACGAGTAACTTAATATATTTCTCATGTTATAATCTTCTTAAACTTGCTCGTCATTAAAGATAAGTAAAGTTTCTAATAAATTAATCAATGTTAAATGGTATATTCAAATTTTGATATCATCATCATATATATCTTCAAAAAATTAATCACGGCAAACTATGACAGCGCTTTTATATTATATACAACACAATTTCGTCATGAGGTTAAAGCCCTAACTTGAACGTCTGCACATAAATTTATATAATTTTATTCTATCATTTTCTTTTATATTAGCATGCAATACTGGATCAATGATCCTGGAATCATTCCAGGTTGACATCAGAAACTACCATGAAAAATTTGTCAAGCAAACTTGTCTCCTTTGTCTGCATATAGAAATAAAAAAATTTTATAGATGGCTAGCAGAGCCAATAATGTGCCCTAATTGCGACCATATGATTGAAACGGCGATCACCTATAAATTTTGCCATGGCAAGAATAAGGAGAGTGGCTATGGAAGAGTGCTAGAGATTTTCTGGGATGAAATTGAAAGATTGAATGCACCAGATCCTTTTGTGAATGAGATAATTCAATGGCTGCTACCTCAGTATAGAACCATTTTGTTAACACGATATGTTAAATTGCGGCTGCTATTTGCTTCATGTCAACTTATCATCAATCGTTTCATCACTTAAACTTGTTCTTAATGTTTTAGTGTGGTTGTTGTGTTTCGTTTGTTATAAAACGCTGCCTGCCAGTTGATGATTTAACAGTGCAGTGTGTTCATTTGTGTTCTACGTGTATTTTGTGAGAATATAATCTATAAAGTTCTGCCTCAAATTCTATCCCTTTTGCTCTTTTGCATAAATAAAGAAAAGGAATATAAGAAAGCGGTTGAATTTAAGAAACAAAAGAAATCATATTTGGTCTTCTAATACCTTTATCTTAAAATAAGCCATTGGACTACTCTCAATTTAAAATGAGAGTAATAGCTAATAAATCATTCTCAATAAGGTAGACTATTGTGATCATATGATAAATCCTAATTCTTTTCGTGATAAGACTTACTCTTTAACAATTCTTAAACCTGTTTAGATTTATGAGGAGTTCGTGCAACTAGTTATTCTTTTTATATTAAACATTCAAGCGTACAATGGTGCTATATTAAACATATAGAGACACAAAAATTAATACACCATAATTAAGCTAATTTTCTTATTTTTTTATGCAAACATGTTGAGATAGAGGCGAAACCATTATCATTCCATTCTATTCTCCCATGTTCATAACTATGAAAGAAAAATTGACAGGTTAGTAACATCATTGAACATACACAGACACCACGTAGAGACATAAGGAAGATGTTTGTGAAATCATTATTAGTACACAAATATTTTTTTTTTCTCTTAATTTCTTTTAACAGGTCGGTGTTTTAAAAATCAATTCAATTAAAAAATTTTAAGTGGTTAGCTAAAGGCTAATAGTAATAAAGATGGATATAAAAAAAAAATAGTTTAATAAAGTCTTAAAATTTTAAAATGTAATATTTTTTAAAAAAAATATATCTCTAAAACAACAAAAGATACATGACAAAGAATAAAGGTAGTACTAAATATTAACAGTTAAGCTTTTATGACATTGCTGAATTTGTTGGGATTCAAATGTTTTCTTGCAGTCCAACTTTATCAGATGCTTCTTTCAAAACTGTATATAAATGAATCAGCAGAATATCGCGAAGAACGAAGGCAAAACGTTGGTGTGCAATTAAGCAATCCTTGGAATGGGTTCCAAGGTTTACTTTCCAAGTATGAATGAGGTAGTTAACAAAGCCTTATTCATGTACTTCAGAATATAAATTTTGTATTCATTCAAATAAATCAGCTGCAATCTAACACAACCTTCAATATTTTCCCAGAAACAAGGGAGTTCCCGGAAAATTTAGTCTCTAGATTGCCATTGGTACTGCAGCAGTGAGTTTGAATATGCAAGGTTTTATCATTGTGTCTTTCTATTGCTAACAAGACTACAGTCATCATCCTATTGTTGGATTTTTTAAAAGCTTTTCTGTTTGAAATGAGTGTATTTTGCACACTTTATGGTTTGATATTTTGGGCAATGAATTGTTATTATTTTAGTTAGGCAGAGTGTTTTTCAATATTTTTGGTTCATGGGTGTGCAAGAATATGTAAATTTTGAGGAATTTATGTTTTTTCTCTCTCCACAAATGTGTAATATGAATTACGAATTTTAAATTTGGACAAATTTTCTGATATAAACTAAGTTTTAAAATTCCAATAGAAAATAAACAACTTACCTATTTTAAATGTATGTCTTTTTAATATATAATATTTGTCCCTAATAACTTATTCATGTTATAAATTATAAATATTATCATATATTAAAAATTTGCTTACAAAATATATAAATTGTTTATTTATAACTATTTTTCAAAATTCATAATTAAATTCAATTTATATACAAAATTTGTTTAATCTCCAAAATTCGCAAGACATAGTTATAAGCAAAGAAAAACACATAAATAGCCCAATATTTTACATATCCTTAACATATCCAAGAGCCGAAAATGATAAAAAAAAAAAAAAAAAACACTTCAAATTAAAAAAAAAAAAAAGTAATAAATTTTCACTTAAAACATCAAATAATCATGAAATATAAAAAAAAAAAAAAAATCTAGAAGGTTGTGTGAAATGTGTATAATAAGGGTAATTTAAGTATTATGATTATTTATTTTGTTGGAAAAGTTAGATGAGTAAAGATTAAGGGCATGTTTGGTTGGATAGAATGAATTATGGGGACAATGGAAAGTGGAAAGGAAGTTTTAATAGAAAGAGAGTTTGTTTACTTTGTTTGGTATTGATCGGACAATAGAATTAGAGTAAGACTATATTGTCATTAAACAAAAAATATTTATATTAATGAATAAAATATAATTAAAAATGATATTATTCTCAATAAACAAAAAGAGGTTGTTGATATTTATGCATTAACAAAAGAGATTCAACTAATAAAACAAACTATCTATTAACAAAGCAAATTTAATGAGTAAGAAGACTATATTGCCCTTAAACAAAATATTTATACTAATGGATAAAGCATAATTGAAAATGATTTCTCATAATAAACAAAAAGTGATTGAGATTTATATATTAACAAGAGATTTAACTCTAAAATAAATTATCTATTAACAAAGAAAATAGAAATGAAATTACAAAAAAAGAAAAAAAAAAAATTCATCCCCAAATTGCTTTGGATCACTCACTCATCTTCTCTCTCATCCTCAACCTCATCTCTCCTCTCCCCTGCCATCTTCCGGCATCCTTAACTACACATTCCAGAACCAAATTCTAGAAGAAAGTAATAAAATGCAAATAACCACGGATCATCTTCAATAATTTATTCTAGAATTAAATTCTACCAAATAACAAATTATAGGAATAACCTCTATCATAATTCAGTAATTGCTAAATCCAAATTACAAGAAGATTTACCAAATAAATTAACAAATTAAATATTAAACAAATAAAGCTTCATCTTCCTATGCTAACACATTGACACAACATAGCCAACGACAACAGGAGCGAGTAGACGAAACCCAAACATAGAGGTGCGTTGAGACAAAGCTGAGACACAAATGCAAATTTGAGTAGGCGGAAACAACAACTGAAATGCTCTAAGCATTGGCAAAAACGGAGCTAAGCGATGGTAGATGCGTCTTTTGAAGCAACAACGACAACACCAAAAAAGCAGGGGAGGAAACATGAGCTTTCCTATTTTTTAGAGGATAGACCCATTCTGTAAAAACGTGGAAAGCTATCATTTAAGTACTTTTCCTTTCCTAAATAAACAGTAACCAAACAAGCCACTTGTGGCTTTCCATAGTAACACTCTCTTCGTTTTCTATCAACCAAACACGACCTAAAAGAATCCCCTGATAGCCTTATGATAAATGAGGTGTTGGAAAAGTCAAATTTCATCATTTAATAGTTGTGGTTCACTTGTATTTGGATGGATGCACAGTAACCATCCAAATTTAGAATCCAAGACCAGCTATGCGAAGCTGTGTTGATAAGCGCACAAATAAGTAGAACTTAATTTTCTAATACACACAAATTTAGAATCTCTTCACCCTCTCAGTAAATAGTAATAGAAAAAACAAAAGATCATAAGAAAAATTTCGTAGTTGATAATAAAATTAAAAAATGTAAATATCATTGGAACTTTTTTAGTATTCTTGAAACAAGATATCTCAACAATTACATATACTAAATAAGACAGTAGCAAAAAGAGATGTGAAATAGTTTCACCCCAATTCTCTATTTTAAGAATTGCAGCTAACTGCTGAACAAATTACTTAAATAAATAAATCTATGAAAATCCAATATATTTCTATAGAAGTCTCAAACATAAGAAGCTATTAATACTGATAGAGCTAACATCCTCATCTTTTCTTGAAGATACAAAAGATATCTTTGAGGTAGCAGTTTTATAGTTGCAGGAAACACTAACAAGTGAATAATAGCCTATGAATAATAGCAGTTTTAAAAGAAAAATGTTCTCTAGAACTAGAAGTATATACTCCATATATACTTTGACCAGTCTGATAAAAACTATTTACTTCAAAGAAGATAAAGTAACCATAATTATGAAGCAATGAAAAACTTCAACAGAAAATTTCCTTGCAAGTGATTCAGGTGCGTACAAAGATAGTCAATAGAGAGAAGCCAGAGACTAACCACTCTCTAAAACTAAGATCATACATGCTACCATCAATGATCATCTAAAAACCATGAAAAACAAAGAAGAGTGATCATTGATCACAGTATTTCTTCTTTTTCTGCTCCATATCTATTCCAGCATTATGTAAATAAGGACTACATAAACTACATACTATTAAAGTTAAGCCTCAAATGACTTAATGGCAAATGATATCTCAGTCCATATTCATCATTAATTTTTGCTCTCAAAGAAAAGTTATGATGCAGTGTAGTAACAAATAATTGCGAGGGATAAAATGATTGCTCAGCCGGTTCACCACCCAACCAATTACGTGAGGAGGAGGCACAGACACGACACCTAAAGGCTAAAGCAATAGACAGCCAGCCATAAGCCTACGGGCTTTTGCTCATAGAGCTTTATAATGATGAGTCAGCAGCTATGCTTTCCATGCCACTTCGACCTTGGGAGGTGAACACGATTTAAATCTGAGTCCAGCTATGCGAAGCTACGTTGATAAGTGTAGCTGTCCCACGGTGGTTAACATAAATAAGTAGAACTTAACTTTCTAATATACACAAATTTAGAATCTCTTCACCCTCTCAGTAAATAGTAACAAAGAAATCGAAAGATCATAAGAGAAACTTTGTCGTTGACAGCAAAACTACAGAATGTAATATCATTGGTGCTTTTTCAGTATCTTTGAAAATAAGATATCTCAATAACTGCATATACTAAATAACATAGTAGCAAAAAGATATGTAAAACAATTTCTTCCTAATTCTCTATTTGAAGAATTATAGCTAACTGCTGAATATTATGTAAATAAATAAATAAATAACAAAATTTATGAAACTCAATATCTTTCTATAGAAGCCTAATACTGATAGAGCTAACATCCTCATCTTTCCTTGAAGATTACAAAAGATATCTTTGAGGTAGCAGTTTTATAGTTGCAAGAAACACTAACAAGTGAATAAATATCCTAATAACAGTTTTAAAAGAAAAATGTTCTCTAGAACTAGATGTATATATTCAATATATACTTTGACCAGTCTGAAAAACAATATCTCAGAAGTCAAAAAAAAAAACAGGACTTGATTTATGTTGAACTAATATCAATAGATCAGAAGATTCAAGACTCGTTAAGCTACTGAAAAAATATAGACACATGGATGGACAAAACAAATTTGCTGTTGAAATGATTGAATAAGAACCCTATCTACTTCAAAGAAGATGAAGTAACCATAATTACAAAGCAATGAAAAACATTAACATAAAATTTTCATCCACGTTATTCAGGTGCCTACAAAGTTAGTCAATAGAGAGAAGAGAAGGAGAAGCTGCCTCTTAAGTTTCACCGAAAAGAGAGATAGAGATTTATTGTTAGCACAAAACTTCAAATGAGTAAAAAAAAAAAAAACTCCAGCTAAAATTGGAATCCAAAAGCAAATAAAGTTATTGAAATGATTGAATAAGAACTCTATCTACTTCAAAGAAGATGAAGTAACCATAATTATGAAGCAATGAAAAACTTCAACAGAATATTTTCATGCAAATAAATCAAGTGCCTACAAAGATTGTCAGTAGAGAGAGAAGGCGGGAACTACCTTTTAAGTTTCACCGAAAAGAGAGACTGATATTTATCATTAGCGCAAATCTTCAAATGAATGAACAAAAAGGCTCCAGCTAAAATTGGAATCCAAAAAAGCAAATAATGTGGGCATATATTTAAAATAAAAAAGATACTACATGGTAGGCCATAATCATTGCACTGCATGGAATAACAAAATGGCAGAAGGAGAGAAAATGATATAAAATCATTATACTTGTTAGGAACTTCATGCATAGTTAATACAATCGGGATGAACATTGCAAATAGGGATTAGATTAACAACTAGGGATGAACATGAACATAAGTACCAATCCTCTGAAGAATCATTGCAAAGAAGTTCAGAAAATCAGATCTTTTGTGGCATAAAAAGATAAACATACCTTAATCTGATCATCAACTTGAAACACTTCTCTAGCAATGATTGGTCCAGCATCCAGTTCATGAACAGTGAAGCCTAATGATACTCCAGTTTCCTTGACACCATCCTGGGATAGAAATTTCATGTATAATAAAAAAGATTTCAAATAAAAATTGAATAGCTTCAACATTCAGAGTTCAAAACGAAGTGACAAGTGAAAAGAATTACCTGTAAAGCCCTTTGAACAGACACAGTACCACGGTGTAATGGCTACTGACTAAGATGAGTATTGACTGTTTCTGAGAAATTTAACACCTGTTCAAATAGGAAATAGCAGATAAATTTGTCATCAACTTTGCTAGACCAAGTAAAACATGACTAACCCAATGGTGGAACATTTAGAAACTTGTTAGGCAATATGTTCCCATATGCTGCTGTAATACATAGCTCTGGCTGCAAAGCTTTTAAAATTTGACAAGAAAGCATCCTCTATAAAGAGAAAACGTGAACTGCCATTTTAACAAAATTACCAAATATCACTGCCATGCATATTCTTTAAAGTCAGTGCAACATTCTCCAGAATCAACATGCTTTTGTTTGTGGTTCGTACGTGACATCATATGCTAGTGTTAAAATTCGGTTACAAGATTCAAAATCACGAGAAGCATTCTTACTATTATCTAAGTTTGCAAACATATCACCGTAAAATAATTTCTTATGTTGAAACTTTTGGCAAATAAAAAGTATAAAAATAATTTTTTTTTCAATTTATATGATTTCATCTGAAAGAGACCAAAAAAACATTACCCAATGAACTCTATATGCAAATACAACTTGCAAAAGAGTATAGCTTGAAGTGATAAATCTACTGTGTTAATCGAGAACAGCGTAATTAGCAAGCATCATCTTATTTTAATTATAAAAAAATACTTAAACCCAGATTCAATTATAGACATGTCACTTCATTTTTTTAGTTCACAAATGGTTTTATGAAATTCCAAGCTCTTTCACCAATGACATAAGCGATTTGAAAACCTTTTCCTGCATTTCTTTATTACTAAGGAAGAATATTAAAACAGCCCTACTCTCTCAAGCCACGCAAAGCAATTATACAACAAGTGTTTTCTTCAGCTTTCTAAGTACAGAGGGTCACCCACATCAGATGATAACAGTAAACCAATTCCATGGATTAGATATGCAATGTCTTTCATTGACTACTGACAAGAAAATATATATATATATATATATTTACTCATTTCCTCAATTAAAGTTAGAGCTGCAAATAAATAGTTAACTCTCCAGTCTGTTCGGTTGTGAAAATGAGATCAGAACTGAAGCCCCTCTCCATACCATATTTCGCCAATGGGGTGATTGTGTAACAATAGCTGCAAACTAAATGATACCAAAAGAAACATGATTGATAAACAATATCTTAATGTTAGTCTCCAAGTTCATATATGCAACAAAGGAAATATGCAAAAAATTTAAGTATCTACGGTGTCAAATATTTATGCTAGGATAAAGTTCTAAACTTTCAGAACTTGTTTAACTTACCGTCAAGTAGAATTTGATTGGGGATGAGAAAAAATGGCATTATTTTAACGTATGCCCGCTTCACTTTTCGTTCTATCTCCAATTCTGTTGTTGGATGGTTGCCCGGAGCTCCCTAGGGATGCATTAACAAGAACATTATCCTATCTCCATCGCTAAAGAGCATAGATTTGTCATATTTTCATGTTTTCTTATTATTTCAGATTTATCGGTCATATTTTTAAAAATAAACCACATCAGAAAAATACCCAACTCTAAGAAAATAAACAGTACAAGATTTAATTTGATATCACCATTATTGAAAAGCACAATCCTTCAAGAAGGAAAAAGCAGAAAAAAAAAAAAGAAGAAGCAAGAATCCTAAAAGATTAAATGGAAACCAACACAGAAGAAATTAAAGAGTATACTGTGCAAGAAATAAAAATTACGGAAAAAAAAAAATGCTTGACTGACCTTTACTTAGCATAGACAGTTTCAATTTCTGGAGTGCTCTCAAGGGATTCCACCACTCTTATCAAGAACGCAAAGAGAAAAATTATAAACAAAATAAAAAAAAAAAATCAAATTAAAACAAAAAAATTACAGATGAAACACATTTTGTAAATTATAAAATAATTAAAAAAGCAATAAATCATAGAGGGGGAGAAAAGAGATAGCGGATTAGGAAACGCGGAGGAGTGAGCGTACAGGAAAGAGATAACAGGGGAAGAGCAAGAAGCAGAGCAGAAAGAGCGTAGAGACGGAGGAGGGAACGTGGAGGAAAGAATTTGCCGGGAGGAGGAGATAATGGGAAGAGGAGAAAGCACAGGGACGCAGCACTGAGAGTGGAGGAGAGAAGTCACCAAAAGGAAGAGGGAGGAAGGAGCGCAGGAGGAAGAGAGATAGCAGAACAGAAACCGGAAGAGAAAGAACGTGAGATGGAGTGAAGAAACAGAGAAGAGATCGCTTTATATAGTGAAAGAATACAACGGCTTGATTTTGTTATTTGTCCGTTCGTTTTCAAAGTAGTTTTATAGAATTATTTTCTAAAATAATTTTTAAAAATAAAAAAACAATAAAATGTGTTTGAAAATAATTCAAGAAGAAAATAAGAAAACTACCCACGTTCTCAATAGACGTAGGAAAGAGAGAATTATAAGATTATTTGTGAGATATTTTCTCATTTTTTACAAAATATTTTTTCTCAAAACAAGAATAAGAAAATATTTAAAAGTTGTTCTGATTTTTTAATTTTTAAATACAACTTTCTATTTTTTAATTTTTTAAGCAACTCATAAAAAATATTATATTTCAAGAATCATTATAAGTGTTTTTTTTCCTCGTTCTCTCCCACCATATGCGTCCTATTTCTCAGACTTTTTTTTTTTTTTCCTTTTTATATTAAATTATCATTTAAATAAATTTATTTACATAATTATATTTATCACAAAACTTTTAAGAATCTAAGCTATCATTATAATTAAATTAAATACTGGTTACATTTAGCACGGGAATGTTAAGTTTTTCATTTTTGAATAAATATTGTGTTAATTGATATTAAATCAAGACAAAATTTATTAATATTATAGTGTTCAGATTTCATCTTCAAACATATACTTCAATGACTTAAATTGTTGTTTTTGTTTGAATATTGAAGCATAAGTGTAAAATTAGCAACAAAAATTACTTAAATTGTTGTTGTCAGACTGGCATTCTTTACACTGAATTTTTTTTCAAAATAATGGTATTTTGAAAAATGATTGGAAATAGTAGTATTTTGATTTTTTTTTTTTAAAAAAAAAGCATGTTCTGGTAAAGTAGCTGGAATATGCAACATGGTATAGAGAAAATAGAATACAATACTTTTTATTAATTTTGATTGGTAGAAAAATTTAAATAAATTATTTTGATTATTGTAATAAATGATGATAAAATAAAAAATATATAATAATTTTTTGTGAAAATTTAAATATAAAAGAATAATTTTTTAAGATGCGTAAATTAGTTAAGTATATTTTATATTTAAGACCGGAAAAAGCATATACTAAGCCTTAAATTCTACTGCACATCTCACATACTTGCCTCCTCTAAATCTGTCATTGCCTCCGTCTTAAATCTTTTGCAATTTATTATTTTGGTATATGGCTAAGGAATCATTAATTAGTGTTATATTAGTTTAAATGATAATATCCTCATTTAATTCATTTATTCTTTTTATTTATAATTTAGTTAAATAGAGATGGAAAATGAGTAGTTATCTTTAATTAATTAAGGTTTTTATGGTAAGATAATTTTTACAAAGCTAAAATATTCTAAAAATATAATAATTCTGAAACCAAAATAACTCCAAAAACTGGAAATGATTTGGGATAGAAGGAATATTAAATATAGGACTTGTGTAAACCCTTAAGCAAAGGGCCATGGATTAACATGTCGAAAATTTTGGTGCATCCCTTAGGTTGGCCATATTGATTGGAGGTTTGACCTCCTATCATCATGGCCAAACCTAAATGATGCAGCAACTTGAGTTGATGAAGAATGCAAGCCGCTCCCAATATTCGGTACGACAATATTTCTAAAAGAGTAATCAGTTTTGCTCTTACTGACAATATATACGAGGCAATACAGCAATGAAACTTTGAGAATCAAGGCAACACAATAAGACTCTCATACTGGCATGAAAAAGTGAGAAAGAGAGGGAAAATGAAAGAAAGTTGAGAGAGAGGGAAGAAGATTTTAGGGGAAAAAAGTATATATATATATGAATTGTATTGAAGATAATAAATATACACATACATGGCCAATATTTATAGGCCCAGTTTCATATCTAGAGCTTAGTACATTCATACGAGTTTGTGTTAGGTGAAACATGCATAAAAAGTGAGGAGTCTGGTGTAAGTGCAACTCCGAAATATGGAGTACATAAGTCTTTCCAAGGTTAAAATGTTAAAACAATACAATAAAAATTAAGTTATTTATTAAAATATCCCTGTTTTGGAACTATTATCTAATATATATATATATATATATATATATATATATATATATATATATATATATATATATATTGCATACCAATAGATAAATTAAAGTCGCAGGTTAAAATAACACTTTTAGAAAAAAAAAGAAAAAAGAATCCCAAATTGTTGAGCGCCCTTCCTATAACCAAAGTTTAATGGAGGATGTCAGTCACCCAAGCCCCTTTCAAAAGCCTTATTCTAAAATCGAGAGAAATTTGTTGTCTTATTTTGACATTTTAAATGATATTTCATTTATAATAATTAATTTAAAATTTATAAAATAATATTATATATATAAATAATCTCACTATCTTGAACAAATCATGATGAGTAAAGATATAAATTTCCTTCCTTCTAACATCCCCAATAAAACATGGAAGCATGCCTTTCTTAGGAACCACAAGGTTCTTGTAGATAAGAACAAGACGTGATTTTTTTATTACTAATTTTAGTATACGAGGAGAGAGTCAGGTTTGGCCCTGAATATGAGTGTGAAGAGCTTTATTTTTGGAATTATACCGTTACGTCAAACTGTTTTCTCATAGTAGAGGTTGAATTTTATGGTATAGAAAGAAACCTTTGTTGTTACATATATGCTGATGAAATATTGGCAAGACTTGGGAAAGATTAGCATTAGGTGGCCATCTAGCTAAATTGCTAATTGTGGCTAAGTAGATTTATGGCATGCAATATTTTGAACGAGCCTCTTAATCCGTTACTGTCGATATGGTTCCTAAATATATTGGAGAGCTACAACAAAGGACAGCTATGCAGCATTGTGTTGAGTTTTGGAGAAATATGGAATATTAATCTTGATCCCCTTGATATGTCTATTAACATAGAAAGAAGTACTACAATTGTATGTATTATATCATCAAATGATGGCTGTTGTTAAGGTTATAATTTGGTGTTTCAATTGGTCTTGTTAACAAAATATTTAAAGAAATTATTGTATTATTTCATAATTTTGTCATAAATTTTATGTGCCTCATACCCTTAATTTATGATGTCTTTAATTGTTTGTGTTATTCTTACTTCTTCGTACAATTATTTTTTATTTATTTATGAGTATTCTCATATTTTATTAAAAATAAGATTAATTTTATTTAAAAATAAAAAATAATTATAATTATTTTTATCTTTAATATATATTTTGTGTGGGTTTAAACTTCCTCAACAGTCATTATTCATAATTATTTCATAAATTTTATGGAATGTCCATAAAGTTAGGTATTCTAAGAAATACCCTTTGTATTAGTTTGGTTGGACTTGTTTTCACACGGGAAAATTTTGCAATTTGAAGACTTCTTTAATAAGTACTCATCATAATGCTTTTACACGTCTGCGTTCTCTCATCAATTCATACTTGATATTCAAATCATTTCATCACACTACAATTGGGGTTGACATCATTAAAAGTTGAAGAACCAAATCAATTAAAAAAAATACTGTAAGAATTAGATTGAATATTTCGTCAAACTATTGAAACTTGAAATACAATCATAGGAGGAAATAATTAATAACAATACTTCTAATACATTGCCTAGAAACTATCAAAATCTGTTCTTTAATAGGTAGTGACTGTAATCTTTAAGCAAAGAAGAGAATTTTATTTTATTTTTCATAGATGGAATCTGGGGAAGCAGATCAAGACGAATTTGAGTTCCAAAATGCAAAAGGAGTAACACATTCTTTCCATTTGACTCGGACAAGGTAATTATCATTCTGAGAAAAGCGAAGCACCTTCCATTAAGCAGAGTCTCAAGCTTGGTGTGCAAATGAGTATCAAAAGTGCCAAAACTATGGTAACGGCTGAAATGATTCATAGTTTTCCAAACTCCTAAAAATCATATTGCATCATCCACTCAGTTCTAGAGTCCTAAGACTAGTATAGAGTATTCGTTATCCCCAAATTACAAAGTACAGCAACACATATATCCACATCTATACTAATTATAACTATTTTGGCATAACTGCTATTAACTATATAGATAATTAGCATCTGCCCTATCCATAACATACCACGTCTCTATCGTACAGCATCAGAAGCAATGTACAAATGGCATCTTGTCCTTGTGATCCTGAAATTATATTGCACAAAGTATTGCAGTAAAAAAATTGTTTATTATGTGATAGAAATTTAGATTAAACCAAACATTAGAGAGATTAAAAAAATGCAACAAGCAAGATCATAATTCGAACAATTACCTTTCAAAAAATTTAGCTCAGAAAATTGATGATACTAGAGATCAGGCAATTTTACTTCCAATTGTCCTCTTTGTTGCCATGTGGGGTCTCATTATTACAGTACCATCATAAGAGATATACTTTGACGAATAGGCTTTTGTATAATGTACCGATGCTGTCCCCACATTGGAAAATCTTAGCCAATCCATTGCCAAGGAATGCGATGCAGATTTGGCAATCTGTATTCAATCGTTCATCAATATTAAGAGTTATTTCAGAGGCATTTCCTGGGATCTCTGAATCCAGTGAGAATGTAAGCTCCACTGTGAATTGTGTCCTTCTGTAATCTTGTGACAACAGTGAGTTCAATCTTGAAGGACAATGGATGCTTGCAGGAACGGTCACAATGTCACTCCTGTATAGGGACACTTGTGTTAAACATGACAGACGGAAGTTATTGCTAGGGATTTTTGACAATCTGCAATTATAAAATGTATGTTGGGATAAGCTGTCATCCAGACCAATCAAATCATCTCGCAATGAAACTACTTCGATTTCTGTTCTTTTCATGGAAGGGGAACATAAGCTTTCTGTTGCCTCCATTAACTCAGGAAATGTTGTAAAATAATCAAGTCCGAATTGAAGTTCTAAGTAAAAAAGTTTGCTGAGAGACCCAAGTGATGATGGGTTATCTAGCAAACGAAACCTCTCAAGATTTGGAAGAACTGATTTTATGGTTGCATGCTCTGCACTGCCACTGTTGGTGTTAGTATCTGTGGATTTAGATCTAGATATACCTGTCATCGATGGAACTGATACTAAATTGACCCGGAATTTATAGGTGTTGCTGCGGCTGTCAGATTTAAATACCTCCAATTTCACTTTCATGAAATTAGGGTAATTGAATTTGAAATATTCATTGACCGCAAGTAATCTCCAACTTCTCTGCCCAACTTTACTGGCACCAACATTAACAGTTTTGACAGCCGAAGAAAAAACCAGCAACAAAAGTCTGAGCTTAGATAGGAAACGTGAAGAGTATACTTGAGACAAACTTTTACATGAGCAAAGATTTATCTCTCTAATATTTGGTGCTGTAGACAGATCTGGAATTTCAATAAGGTCAGAAGCAGTAAGATCGATCCGTTTTAGATTTGGAAGATGCTGTTACATAGAGGAAATATAGTTAAATAAATCGGCAAACAACTTAGAATATTTTCGTTTTCCATTTTTTTAAGAGAAGTAAAACACAAAGCAAAGAAGAATAAGAAAAAAGAAAATTAATTGTAGTTCAGAATTATAACCTGGCTGTCATCCCAAAGTTGTTTCACCTTACTATAAGTCATTTTTAGCTCAATAATATTCGATGCACAATCATGTAGTGGCACGAATCTACGAGGATATTCATCCCAATGAAAAATCCTTAACTCTTCTGGAAGATTTGCAAGACATCAGAAATATGTAATCTAGAAGCATGGCCAAAGTGCTTGTAAAATTTGAGTATTTTAAGATTATCCATCCTTTCAAATGCATCAGGCCTTAAGTAAATTTCTTTGATCTTGGCTAAATTCAAAGACATGCCATGAATATCTTCCTTTCCCTGCTAATTTTAGAAAAGAAATACCAATTATATTATATAAATATAATTCAAAAGACAAAAAAAATTAAAAATAAAAATATCATGCCATCATCATCATCATCAATATTAATATTATTATTATTATCATCCTTATCATCATCATTAAAAATTGAAAAATAATGTTGTTAGCATATTCTTCACCGTTAGAATTCAAATCCTTAAGATATCTATGAAATAAATAGAGTATAGAATTAACAAACTTAATTCTCAAATTTTCAGATTTTACTACAAAGCCAAATAAGCATGAATTTTGTGATCAACCTAAACTAGTAATCCCAAGTTCAATAAGAATGAAATGACCATCAAGTTATATAAAGCGGATTCTAATAAAGTTTCTTGCATGTTGTATCGAGAACAAAATCAAACAGAAAAGTCATTCAAGATGGAAAATGAAACTTAAGCGGAAGAGAGAAGCTGTGCTTTAACGAAGTTGCCAAGAGACAATTGCTATATTTTAAGCAGATTGACAATCTAATACTATTAAACAAAAAATATAAATGGAAAAAGAGATTTATTATTACCTCATTCTTCTTAAAAACTTGATATATATCCTCATGTTTCCATAGCCTACGGCGTATTCCAGATTTATAAGCATTTGCTTGACAAGCGATTTCTTCGCCCATTGCCTTTATCAAATTATGCATCACTACTATATCGCCAAGCCAAAGAGAAATGAGAGATCTATTAATAAGAACACTTATCCCAATATCAGCGAAGAAACCACAGCTGGCTAATGATTCTTTGACATCATCTATACGCATTCCATCATAGAAGACTGTTATGTCAAGAAACATTTCTTTTTCATCATCATCAAGTCCATCGAAGCTTAATTTTAACACAGAAAAAATTTCCTTATGAGGAGTATTTTTTAGCTTTTTCAAAGCACTTTCCCACTCTTGTTCTGTCCGACCACAAAGATAGCAGCCCAAAACTTTAAGTGCTAATGGATTGCCTTCACAATAATTCACTGCCTGTTCTGAGAATTTTACATACTCTTTGATTGGTATGCCTTGGTTCGCTTTTATGCTGAAGAGTTGAAGGGCATCATTGAATCTCATCTCCTTAACATGATAAATTTTATCAGCCTTGGAAGATCTAAGCACTTGCATGTCTCTAGTAGTGATAATGATTCTACTTCCAGGCCCAAACCAATCACGTCCTCGAATTAAATCGTCAATTTGGGTCAACTTGCTAATATCATCAAGAACAAGAAGAATTTTTTTCTGTTGAAGTAATTTTTTAACAAAGAGTGATCTGAAACTATGTATGCCAATATCTTCTTCCTCAAGGAGTTCTTGGAGATATTTATCTCGTACGTGGTCCAGTCCAGTTGTTCTTAGCTGCTCTTGAACACTTAGAACAAAGGAGGAAGATTCAAATTGAGCTTGAAGCTTGTGAAATATTGCATCAGCAATTGTGGTCTTACCAATTCCGCCCATGCCGTATACTCCAACAATTTGAACCTCTTGTGATCCAATGTTTAAGAGTGATTCAATTTCTGAAATATGGTCATGAATGCCAACTAGTCCTTCTAAATCATATGAGGAGTTGCGCTTCAATTTCTTGAAAATATCTTCGACAATTTTTTTAGTAAGTTTTGGTTCAGGCCTGCAACATATACGAAATGGGGGGAAAGATGTGAGAGGGTCAACATTGAATTGAGGGAAAAGGAAAAATGAAATTACTGTAAAGGTAAGTGGGCAACCAGAAAATGACAACTTATATAATTTTGTTAGTTGCATCTATTTTGATTGAAGTTATGTGGTACCTAACATTACACTAAGCACTAACTAATTTGATTTTAATTGAATAAATAAGGCTATAAAAAAAATAAAATTATTTTACTTAATTTTAATACAATTACATTCTAAGACTTGAATATACAACTTTTGATAAAGTCAGAACAACCTATTGCCAACTAATCTAATTTCTTAATTACAAATTGTTATAGAGAACGTGATTTGGACATTAAAAGGAAAATAGAATTTTCTGTTTGGAGCCCTATCGTAAATAAATTTTTGACGTACCTTCAATGAAGACCGTTCTCTGAAATATAGAATAGCAACTGATACATATGCCAAAACCATTGATTAACAAAGCACAAATATTACAACTTTAATTTCTCTATCATCAAGCTAAAAATGTTTATTCTGTTTCTCGCCAAGAATTTTTTTTTTTTTTATTTATTTTTTCTATTTGAGTCCTCAAACAATTATTCTATAAAAAATTAATCTTTTTTCAGAATCCTAATTAGCATGACCATTCACTCCCCTCCATGTTGATATATGATGTAAAAACAACTATATATACATGATAGATTATATAACTACAGGGGGTATATAAGCAAAAGTAAAGAGACAATTCAAAAGGATGTAAGACGAAAATTATATGACAAGCACCATCAATGAGAACAATAATACTTGTAAGTGTTTTTCAAGGTTACTTAAAAGTTTCACTATACATACCTTATTTTGGTTGAATCCAACCCAGAGAGATTGCTTGCTTGTGTTAGAGCAGATTTCCACTTGAGCAGTTTATTCATATCAAATCTTTTCTTATGTTTAACAAACGAATCAGCATAACTACCAGCTTGCCTCCGCACATTTGATGGATTTACATTGTAGAAAATAGGAATGACAAGTCTTCCATATCTCTCTTTGCATTCAAGTATCTTTGCAAGTTCATCCAAGCACCATGTTGAAGAAGCATAATCATTAGAAAAGATTATCACATAAATCTCTGACTCTTCTACTGTTTTCAGAAGTGTTGAGGAGATCTAGTCTCCTCTATTGAGTCTGTTATCTATAAAAGTTTTGACCTTTTTCCTGCATAATGCATCATAAAGATGACTAGTAAAATTGTCTCGCGTGTCTTCTCCTCTAAAACTGATGAACACTTCATAATTGGTATGAGGAGGACAAAGATCATCAGCAACTTCATCTGACGAAGAAGCAGTGACTGAGACTGGAACCGTCACTGATCTCTTTGAACTAATTGAGAACAAAATCAAATTTTGGAGTTAATGCAAAATAGATCTGATCATGAAGATTCATCAATGAATGTACTTATTACTCAGTAACTGCAGATTTAAGCTTAGAATCAGATATACAATCAGATAAAGAAAATGGTTAAAAAAACACCACAAAGGTTAAATAATACCAGATTTGTAGGCACCAATGAAAGAGTATGAATGACACCACTCCAATCAAAAGGGTCGAAACCCCAGTAAGCGCAGCCAAGTCTGAAGTCTTTCCCGGAAGCTTCAAGACATGGGATGCGAATATGATAAGAGGTAACATGAACACAAAGTATATGGTCGAGAAAACCAAAGAACATTTCAGCTGAACTTCCAACATTCCTGTCCGGAGATTGTTTCTGAAATTCTGAGGCAATAGCTTGTGATTTCCAACAGAAAAATTCAGATAAAGAATACTACTAAAAGTAATCAGAAGAAAGCAATTTTAAGAGGATTATACCTGTGGGGCAGATAGGAAAGCAAGATAGATCCAACCTCTGTGGTAGCCTAAGTCCAGAAATGTAATGGTTCGAACAAGAGTCCCAATTAATATTGAGATGGTGGAAACGTAACATTTGTGGTCATAGATAGGAATGGTGGTTAAGCCAACTAACGGTCAAACCCATAAAGCAGCATCACAATGATCCAAGATGATTTAATCTCAAAATAGACCTTTTCCTAACAGACCACAAAACACGTAACCAGTCATACTAAGGTGGTCTAGATTACAAAAATTATACATATACATACATACGTATATAAAAACATAAAAAGATTTTCCAAGTTAATTCTTGTCTACTGATGTTACTATTTCTTTTTTCTTAGGTTATTGAAAAAAGATGTTCTGTTTCTGCAAGTCGTGTCATTCATGATTCATCCCAATTGTAAAATTCGGGCTATCAAAATTTAAATTTATGATACTTAAAGCATCTATAATAAAATTATTACAAAGGTAATTTAATATTTACGTATTAATTTATTATGAATATCTCATATACGGCTATAAAATAAAATGTGGTAATGAAGAAGGAATATCTCATTGTCTTATATAGCACATAATCATATAATTTCTTCTTTATTCATTTACATATGTAAGCGTATAAAATAGTATCCAATCTCTAAAGGGAAGAATAAATTATTTTTGCAAACAATTTAAAAACTCTTTATGAGGAGTAGAAAGAAAAAAAGAACAATTAAAATATTAATTGTTCACTTAACTCTTAATTTTTAATTATTATTAAATATTTAACGGAAATAAATCACACATCTTACATAACCCAATTAAAATACTTAAAATTACAAATAAAATACATATAATTGTTGACAGAAGGACAAAGTTGGCTTTTGAAATTTCTACCAAATTCACTCTATTAATTTGTAGGAGGATTTGCGTCTCACTGCAGTATTAGTTGAAGAGGCCTAAACATCTAGCTTTTGATCATTATGGCTTGCATGTCGATTTCATGGACTACCAAGCACTAACTAGGGAATATCATGTTTATATTTTTCATCTGTTTTCCAGTCAAGAGGAAATTGAGATTGAGATATTCAGCCACTTTTGGCAGCCACTACAAGGCCTCTCTAACAACCTTATTTGTTACCCTACAAGAACAGGTTTACCGTTTTTATTAACATTATTTGTAAATTATTTGTGATTTTAAGTATTTTAATTGGGTCATGTGAGGAGCATGTGATTTATTTTTATTAAATATTTAATAGTAGTTAGAAATTGAGAATTAAATGCATAATTAAAAAGTTTGAAGAAGTTAAATAAACTGAGAGTAAAGTGCACATCATGTAAAATTTAAGGAAGTTAATTAAACTTTCTCCTTTTATTAATCTATTTAGTGTTTTGTCAGTGTGTTCTGTGTATCATGATTTAAAAAGAGACATATTTTCGTAAATTATGATAAACAAAGAAGATTTAACTCAATGAATGAAATTATCTATTAACAAAACAAATTGAATGAGTAAGAAGACTATATTGCCCTTAAACAAAAAATATTTATACTAATGAATAAAGCATAATTAAAAATGATTTCTCTTAATAAACAAAAAGTGATTGAGATTTATATATTAACAAAAGAGATTTAACTCGATAAAATAAATTATCTATTAACAAAGCAAATAGAAATGAAATTACAAATAAAGAAAAAAAATTCATCCCCAAATTGCTTTGGATCACTCACTCATCTTCTCTCTCATCACATTCCAAAACCAAATTCTAGAAGTAATAAAATGCAAGCAACCATGGATTAACGACAACAAGAGCGAGTAGACGAAACCCAAAACATAGAGCTGAGTTGGGACAAAACTGAGACACAAATGCAAATTTGGTAGAAATGGAGCTAAGCCATGGTAGAGGCTTCTTTTGAAGCAACACCAAAAAGGCAGGGGAGGAAACATGAGCTTTCCTATTTTTTAGGAGGACCCATTCTGTAAAAATGTGAAAAACCATCACTATAAGATACTTTTCCTTTCCTAAATAAAAAGTAACCAAACAAGCCACTCATTAAGTAGTAACAAAGAAAGCTTCATCCTCTCATCATAAGATAGATTTCGTTATTGATTATAAAACTACATAATGAAATATTATTGATGCTTTTTCAATATCCTTGAAAACAAGATATCTCACAACAATTGCATCTACTAAAAAGCACAGTTGCAAAAAGAGATCTAAAACAATTTCTTCCCAATTCTCTATTTGAAGAATTATAGCTAACTGCTGAATAAACTACATAAATAAATAAATAACAAAATCTATGAAACCCAATATCTTTTTATAGGAGCTTTAGACATAAAGAGCTATTAAAACTGATAGAGCTAACATTCTCATTTTTCCTTGAAGATACAGAAGATATGTTTGAGGTAGCAGTTTTATAGTCGCAAGAAACACTAACAAGTGAATAATAGGCTATGAATAATAGCAGTTTTAAAAGAAAAATGTTCTCTAGAACTAAAAGTATATACTCAATATATACTTTTGACCATTCTGATAAACAATATGTCAGAAGTCAGAACAAAAAAGGACTTGATTTATATTGAACTAATATCAATAGAACTCATTTCCATTTCTACTTCAAAATGACCCAATATCTCTCACTCTTGCTGATCCATCAAATATCATGAATTATAAGTTTAGTAAAAAAAAAAAAGATCGGAAGATTCAAGACTCATTAAGCGACTGAAAAAATATAGACAACGTGGACGGACAAAACAAATTTGCTGTTGAAATGATTGAATAAGAACACTATCTACTTCAAAGAAGATGAAGTAACCATAATTACAAAGCAATGAAAAACTTTAACAGAAAATTTCCATGCAAGTAATTCAGGTGTCTACAAAGTTAGTCAATAGAGAGAAGAGAAGGCAGAAACTGCCTTTTAAGTTTCACCGAAAAGAGAGACAGATTTATCATTAGCACAAAACTTCAAATGTGTGAACAAAAGCTCTAGATAAAATTGGAATCCAAAAGCAAATAATGTTGTTGAAATGATTGAATAAGAACTTTATCTACTTCAAAGAAGATGAAGTACCCATAATTATGAAGCAATAAAAAATTTCAACAGAAAATTTTTATGCAAATAAATCAGGTGCCTACAAAGATAGTTAGTAGAGAGAAGAGAAGGCAGGAACTGCTTTTTAAGTTTCACCAAAAAGAGAGAGAGATATTTATCATTAGCGCAAATCTTCAAATGAATGAACAAAAAAGCTACAGCTAAAATTGGAATCCAAAAGCAAATGATGTGGCATATATTTGAAATCAAAGATACGACATGGCAGGCCACAATCATTGCACTGCAGGGAATAACAAAATGGGAGGAGGAAAAGAAAATGATATAAGATCACTATACTTTCCTTGTTAGGACATTCATGCATAGTTAATACAATCGGTGAATGCATCATCATTGGTACAGCCTACACATCACTAATAAGCCACTCACAAACAGTTGAAAAATTATGGATTAGGTTAACAGATAAGGATGAACATGAACATAAGTACCAATCCTCTGAAGAATCAGAACAAAGAAGTTTAGAAAATCAGATCCTTTGTGGCACAAAAAGATAAGCATACCTTAATCTGACCATCAACTTGAAATACTTCACTAGCAATGATTGGTCCAGCATCCAGTTCACGAACAGTGAAGCCTAATGATACTCCACTTTCCTTGACAACATCCTAGGATAGAAATTTCATGTATAATAAAAACATTACTCAATGAACTCTATATGCAAATACAGCTTGCAAAAGAGAATATATATATATAGTGCAGAAAAACAAAATATTAATAAATATAGCTTAAAGTGATAAATCTATTGTGTTGATCGAGAACAGCACAATTAGCAAGCATCATCTTAGTTTAACTATACAAAAAAATACTCAAACCCAGATTCAATTGTAGAGATGTCACTTCATTTTTTTAGTTCACACATGGTTTTATGAAATTCGAAGCTCTTCCACCAATGATATATGCCATTTGTAAACGTTTTCCTGCATTTCTTTATTACTAAGGAAGAAATATTAAAGCAACCCTTCTCTCTCAAGCCACGCAAAGCAATTGCACAAAAAGTGTTTTCTTCAGCTTTCTAAGTCCAGAGGATCTCCCACATCGTAAACCAATTCCATGGATTAGATATGCAATGCCTTTCATTGACTACTGACAAGAAAAAATATTTATATATTTACTCATTTCCTCGATTAAAGTTAGAGCTGCAAATAAAAAGTTACCTCTCCAGTCTGTTCGGGTGTGAAAATGAGATCAGAGCTGAAGCTCCTCTCCATACCATATTTCGCCAATGGGGTGGTTGTATAACAATAGCTGTGAAATAAATGATACCAAAAGAAACATGATTGATAAACAATATCTTAATGAAAAAAAATTTAAGTATCTACCGTATCAAATATTTATGCTAGGATAAAAGTTCTAAACTTTCAGAACTTGTTTAACTTACTATCAAGTAGAATTTAAGTATCTTAATGCAAAAAGCACTATTTTAACGCATGCCCGCTTCACTTTCAGATCTATCTCCAATTCTTTTGTTAGATGGGTGCCTGGAGCTCCCTCAAATAGGGATGCAATAACAAGAACAGTATCCTATCCTCCATCACTAAAGTATAGATATGCCATATTTTCATGAGTTCTTATTATTTCAGATTTATCGGTCATATTTTTACAAAATACCCAACTCCAAGAAAATAAACAGTACAAGATTTAACTTGATATCACCATTATTAAAAAGCCCCTTCAAGAAGGGAAAAGAAAAAAAGAAGCAAAAATCCTAAAAGATTAAATTGAAACCAACACAGAAGAATTTAAAGAGTATACTGTGCAAGAAATAAAAATTACCTAAAGAAAAAATGCCTTGACTGACCTTTACTTAGTACAGACAGTTTCACAATACATAATACATCTCTGGAGTGCTCTTCAGGGATTCTGCCACTCTTATCAATAACGCAAAGAGAAAAATCAAGAACTCAAAGAGAAAAATTATAAACAAAATAAAAGATATCAAATTAAAACAAGAAAATAAAAGATGAAACACATTTTGTAAATTATAAAATGATTAAAAAAGCAATAAATCACAGAGGAGGAGAAAAGAAAAGAGACAGCGGATTAGGAAACGCGGAGGAGTGAGCGTAGAGAAAGAGATAATAGGGGAGGAGCAGGAAGCGGAGGAGAAAGAGCCAGAGGCGGAGGAGGGAACGTGGAGGAGAGAATTCGCCGGGAGGAGGCAACGGTAAGAAGAGAGAACACAGGGACGTAGCACTGAGAGTGGAGGAGAGAAATCACTGAGAAGGAAGAGAGAAGAAGAAGCGTAGGAGGAAGAGAGACAGCAAAGCAAAAATCAAAAGAGAAAGAACGTGAGATGGAGTGAAGAAACAGAGAGGAAGAGATCACTTTATACAGAGCGAAAGAATGCAACGGGAAGAAATGGGTTGATTTTGTTATCTGTCGTTTCGTCTTCAAAATGGTTTTATAAAATTATTTTCTAAAAATATTTTTAAAAATAAAAGAACAATAAAATGTGTTTGAAAACAATTCAAGCAGAAAATAAGAAAACCACCCACGTTCTCAATAGACGCGGGAAAGAGAGAATTATGGGATTATTTATAAGATTTTTTTTTTTTTTTACAAATTCATCACTTTTTTTTTTTTCGAAACAAGAATAAGAAAATATCTAAAATTTGTTCTGATTTTTTAATTTTTAAATATAACCTATTTTTTAAAATTTTTTAGAACAATTCATAAAAAACATGTTATATTTTTAGAATTATTATAGGTGTTTTTTTTTCCCTCTCTCCCACTATACGCGTCTTATTTCTTTTCTCAGATTTTTTTTTATATTAAATTGTCATTTAAATAAATCTATTTACATAATTATATTTATCACAACTTTTAAAAATTTAAACTATCATTATAATTAAATTAAATACTAGTTATATTTAGCACTGGAACGTTAAATTTTTCATTTTTGAATAAATATTGTGTTAATTGATATTAAATCAAGATAAAACTTAACATAAGTATGGTTGATAATTTCAAACATATACTTCAATGACTTAAGTTGTTGTTTTTGTTTGGATATTGAAGCATAAGTGTAAAATTAGTAACAAAAATGACTTTTAGGTAACAAAAGAGCAACAAAGTTGAGTTTCTTCAAAAGTTACATCTATTTTTTTGTTTCCTTAACTTGCTTAAGTCTAATAAGAGGAAAACAAAATCAGAATTATTCCAAAGTGCTATTTGTTCAAGGAAGAAGTACTGGAATAGTTATTTTAACATTAAAAACAAAAAAAGACAACTAACCTTTAAGACATTCTTTTAAAATAGTATAAGAAAACACACTCTACTTTCAATGTCTAAAAAACTAATCTCAGTTGGTTAAAAATTCCTAAAAAAACATAGATAAAACATCATTAGTCATCATACAACAATGACAGAAGATCCAAATCAAGTAAAGCTTACCATCAAGGCCACTATTGATGATTCAAGTTCACTTAATGGTGTGTCTGGACCATCAAGCAAAAACACCAAGAACTCCACAAATTTGAAAACGAAAGAACCCATGACCTTCACTGCCATATTACCCCATCAAGGGTTTTTGGTGCTTTATCTGCATCTTTTCCATCTATAAAGAAATAATGTTTGTATACAAAATATTAATAACTAGAAATTTGATTGATACACTATGAATTCAATAAGAGTTTAAATATGTACGATTGATTAAATTCAGAGAATATCCTTTAGACAATTGTTGTTATTCATGTATTTGTTCAATGCATGGAGAAAAAGCTTAGGCCTGTTTGCTGTAGCTGTTTTTTGTTTTAAATTGTGCTTAAATAGTGTTTATTTTGATAAACTTGAAATGTTTTCATATTTTTTTGAAATGAGCTGAAAACTAAAAATAGAATGAAAATTATTTTTAGTGTTCGTGAAAAATAGCTACCGACAATTTTGGACTTTTTTATTTTTGATAAAAATAATAATTCAATAAAATTTATTAAAGATGATTGTTAAGTATTAAATAAATATAAAAATAAGTGAAAATAAGCAAACATGCTTTTACAAAATGAAAACAGAAAAAAAAAAAAAAAAAGCCCTTAAGAGTTCTTTTAGAAAATAACTTATATACCAAAAAAAAAAAAAAATTCAATTTAATCCAAAGAACCGAATCAAAGTTTATTAGGAAACATAAATTAACGCTCTTAGATTCCTCATTTAATGTTACATCCTCGTATTACATTTTCTTATTGATCCTCCTAATACTGTATAAAGTAATTATTAAATAAAAAGATATATTTATTATCTTAGAAACTAAAATGCATTTAATTTTTTTTTTCATTTGGCAAGAAGGAGGATTTATAGGAAAATGTTCTAGGAGGATTTAAAATTATTCTTTACATAATACAATAATTCGAATAATTCTAAATCCTCCTATTTACTTAAATCAAGAAAGAATTGAATGCATCTTATATTTTCAAAATAATGAATACATTTATTTTTTCACTTAATACTTACTTTCTATAGTATTAAGAGGATCAAAATCAGATGTAGTATAAGGATATAACATTACTTATTTCACTAATATTCCAAGGTTGAAATCCTATTCTACTATAAATGTCAGGAAATCTCACATTAATGAGAGGCATTAAACAAAAAAGAGACAAATACAGAGCATGAATTAAAGGGTCTTTAACATATGCAGGGATTGTCATGCCAAATTAACAGTAGATTCTTAATACCCCTTTATATCCTACCACGCTTTATATATATATTTGAATTCAATTCATCAAATAATACCCTATAAATTATTCAAGTGGATGCATGTGCAATTTGAATTTTAGGTAGGTTTAGGTAATTGAATTCAGATAGCAGTGCCATGAAAATGAACAAGAGATGTGAAATAATAAGCAAAAGAGAATATGATTACTGTTACTTAAAGCAACGAATTAATGCTTGAATATATAGAGAAACACTTGATGAACAATGAAACTTAAGCATTGTGGGATGTACAAACCACGTCACGGTTGAAAAATTCATAAATCTATCCATTTTTGTAGGAAGAGGCTTTGATGAGTGCCACCATTTCTAGCCGTTAATGTTAAAGTGACCTTAGCTGAATCTAAGTTGTTTTTAAAACGGTTTGAGAATGACCAAATTAAATAATAATTACCAGGCTATAAATAATTATGGATTCCCAAAGGTTAAGATAAGATTGGATGGTGCTGGATTTGAAGATAAAGATCAGAGAGGCTTATTAGGTGTTTTCACTTTGTTTTTGATCTAAAGAAAAGTACATTACCAACAACCAAAGTTAAACATCAAGAAGTACAAATTCCAAAAAATTGGGTTCTCATAAAATCTAAAAACATAAGCGTAGAAATAAAGGAGGGTATAGTTTCAAAATACAATAAAGAAAGATCCAATAAAAGTCCTCTTCTAGCACAAGTATTTGCGACTTGGTTCCCTTCACGGTTGATATGTTGGATCCTACACTCATGGAATCGCTCCATATTTGACTTGCAAGATTCAATAAGAGTGCTGCAAGGGTGAGTTTCTTCAGAGATATTGTTTAGCAAGGACTGCACTGCAACCAGAGAGTCTAATTCCACAATGATAGAGTCTATCAAGGATTACACTACACTCATGGAATCGCTCCATATTAACAAATTTTAGATATAAGTTTAAGGGAGGAGGGGATGCCTTGTTAAGGAATCGTTAATTAGTGTGATAGTTTGATGATAATACCCTCGTTTAGTCCATTTATTTCATTTATTTATAATGTAATTAAGAGAGAAAATGAGTAGTTATCTTTAATTAATTAAGGTCTTTATAGTAAAATCATTTTGACAAAGCCAAAAAAATTTTAAAACTATAATAGTTTTGGAACCAAAAAAACTTCAAAAACTACAAATAATTTGCGAAAGAAGGAATATTAAATATGGGACTTGTGTAAACCCTTAAGTGAAGAGCTATAAAACTATGACATGGAAATGACACTCTGGGTTTGGGACACTCTAATTTAAATTTAAAACCTAATCAAGCTGCGTTATATCAAATGAAAACTATGGATTGACAGGCTGAAAATTTTGGTGCACCCTTACGTTGGCCATATTGATTTGGAGGCCAATATGGAGGTCTGACCTCCTATCATTATGGCCAAACCTAAATGATGCAACAACTTGAGTTGATAAAGAATACCAGCTACTCCCAACGTTCAGTAGGACAATATTTCCAAAAGAGAAATCAGTGGAAGAATATATGAGTCAATATCAGTAATGAAACTTTGAGAATCAAGGCAGCACAATAAGACTCTCATACTGAAAAGAAAAAGTGAGAAAGAGAGGGAAAATGAAAGAAAGTTGAAAGAGAGGAAAGAAGCTTTTAGATGAAAGGAGTATATTATGAATTGTATTGAAGATAATGAATATACACATACACATCCAATATTTATAAGCCCAGTGTCATATCTAGAGATTATTACAATCATGAGTTTGTATTAGGTGAAACATGCATAGAAAGTTTGCATGAGTCGGTCGTAGGTCAAACATGCAAAGAAAGTGAGGAATCTGGTATAGGTGCAACACGCGAAGATAGAGTACATGAGTCTTTGCAAGGTTAAAATACTAAAAGAATGCAATAAAACTTAAGCTATTTTTTAAAATATTTCTGTTTTGAAACTATTATCTAATATATATATATATATATATAGCGTTTAAAGGGGCAAGTTAAAATGACACTTTTAGAGAAAAAAAATAAAGCAAAAAAGAATGTCAAATTGCTAACCCCACTTATTACCAAAATTTAATGGAAGACGCCAGTCAAGCGAGCCCTCCAAATGCTTTTCTCGGGAGCCAGAAGGTTATCTTCATATTTTACAATATCATTTTTGGTAAAAAAATCATGCAGCTTCCTATTTCAAATTTTGGTGACGGGAGAGAGGAATTGTGTAAAAAATTTGTTGGTTGAGTTTTTGGCAAGTTAAAAAAATGGGAAAATGATACTTTGAACAATTATTTGGATACATGATGTATATATTAGTTATACATAAATATAAATTTGTAAACATAAAAATCAGATAAAGTGCAAAAAACAAAAAAAAAAAAAGGAAAAATATGTAAAAAGTAAGTATAAATAAATGTGCATATGACATGACATGACTCAAAAAATAATTATGATACATCTTATTTTTCTTGTCTGAGAAGTTAAACTTTGTATGTAAGAGCCCATTATCTTTTTCTGTTTTTTTTTGTTATTACTCCCTTTATTTCATTTTATCTATTGATGCTCACATGAAAATAAATAAAATTAATGTGTCAAAATTTTCTGAGTAAGGATACGAGGAATAAGAATACTCTCATTGTCTTTCAATTCATGTGTCTTATCTCACTAATGTAGATTTTCATTTATTCCTTTTATTAATATCTAGTTTTACACTGTATGTATACTTGAATGTTAATAGCTCAGCCCTAAAAACAAGCTTGCCATGTTTTTATTTTATTTCATGTTTTTTGGGTTAAGAGGGAATCTATTAAAAACAGTAAAATGTTTAAAGCGTCCATGCCCTTTAAAAATCCTGGGAGTTTCCCCTACAATCTGCTGCATGTAGCAGAGTTACAAAACGAGCTACAAAAGGAAAAGTTACAAAATGGTCTTGCAGGGGCAGCCCATATTTTGCTCTAGTATCTGCCACTTGATTTGCTTCCCTGTGGACACGTCCCAATTTTACTTCAGTCATGCTCTCCAACAGCAACCTGCAATGATCCAAAATAGAACTCCAATATAGAAGCTTGCAATGTAGAAGAGCTGTTTCTCACTGTTGAATTAAGTATCAATCCAATGAGTTGCCTCACAGCCTCTACAGTTTTCAGAGACCATCAATTAAAGTGTTACCTTTAGTGTGCTGACATAAAGAGATATATAACCACACAAGAATTATCCTCATTTTAGATAGAGAAGAAGGAAAACTCAAGATTGAAGCTACGTTGTCTCTATTCAGAGCTATCTCTTGCCTCTTCAAAGTGCTAAATGATCCTACGCCTAGTCCTAAAGAATGTATTTATACATAGGGTAAAGGTCCTAGGAGAATAGGATTTCCGATTACATAAAAAGAGTAAAATATCAATTTTTGTTGACTCAGGGCTGTGGTCATGCATTCCAGTTCTGTGGCCTCAGAACACAACTCTCAAGTAGCTTAGAAATGCTGTGGAATATGAAAAGCCATGCAGCCAGTGCAGCAGCATTAATATCCTGGCGCTAACTCGATATCAGCAGCTCCCTACAGAATCTCCTTTGGCAACCACAACCTCAAACATCAAGGCCATGGCCTTAGACATGTCCTAAACTTCAAATCTTCATGAAATACACTGGAATATGAAAAATTCCATGAACTTTTCAAGCTTTTTGCATCTCATGATCATCATAACTGCAAAAACATTAATTTGCACCAAAAAGAGGACCAAATAACAATGAAACAGAGTCAAAATACTAAAACATGAAGCAAAAAATATCTATATAAAAAGCACTCAACATAACTTATATTCTTCTCCAATAGAATCACCAATTTCTTCACAAATTGAAATATGTACCTTTCAAGTAAGAACATATAACATTTCTTTTTGATTGTTAGATGAGATATATTTAACATTTTTGGGAGCATTTCAAGGATAACATTAGAATGTTTGAATTATAAAAAACTAAAAGCTTTATTAGCTCAAGCTGAAGATTTTTGTTGCATCTCTAGATTTGGCCATATTGTTTGGAAGTGAATCAATATGGCCAAATTTAACAGAGGCAACAAAACTTTTAAGCTTGTGAGATATTGAGTGGATAAAAATGCAACCTGCTCCCAATATTCAGTGGGACAATATTTCGAAAGAGTAATGAGATTTGCTAGAAGAATCAAGGCAGCACAATAAGACTCTCATACTGACAAGAAAATTTGAGAAAGAGAGGGAAAATGAAAGAACGTTGAAATAGAGGAAAGAGGATTTTAGAAAAGGAGTATATTATGAATTGTATTGAATATGCACATACACAGCCAATATTTATAGGCCCAGTGTCATATCTAGCGCGTACAACATTCATGAGTCTGTGTTAGGTGAAACATGCATGGAAAGTGTGCATGAGTCTGTCATCGGTCAAACACGCAAAGAAAGTGAAGAGTCTGTTATAGGATGGAGTACAAGAGTGAAGAGTCTGTTATAGGTGCAACACGGAATGATGGAGTACAAGAGTCTTTGTAAGGTTAAAATGCTAAAATAACAATGCAATAAAAATTAAGTTATTTATTAAAATGTTCCTATTTTGAAACTATTATATATCTATTTTTTGTTTACATCAATAGAGAGTTTATTTAAAGGCGTGAGTTAAAATGACACTTTTGGAAGCAAAAAACACAAGAAATACAAAATGTTAAGTGCCCTTTGTATCACCAAAATCTAAAGGAGCACGCGAGTCAAGCAAGTCCCTCCAAATGCCATACTCTAAAACCCCTAGTAAAAGTTGCACCCTTTCTTGGGAACCACTATCTCCTTGTTTAGGTTGTTGTGCACAAATTAGAAAATATAATTAATGTGTCAATTTTTTTTATATTTTTTAATATATCTTTATTTATTGTAATATTATCTAATTTCATAATAATTGAGAGAAACAATTGAAGTTTGTGAGAATAAAAATATAATTGATAAAATAATAATTAATATTATATTAAAATTTTAAAACATTAAATAAATCAAAAACAATTTTTTTTTTAAAACGACAAATAAAAAGGCACAAAGGGAGTATCATTTGGTCAAAAAATTATGCAACTTCCTAGTTCAAATTTTTGTGATGGGATAGAGGAATTGTGTCAAAAATTTATTGGTTGAGTTTTTGGCAAGTAATTAGGTGGGAATTACTCCTACAATTATTTGTTCATATCTACTTATATACATTGTGTATATTAGTTATGTTGAGATAAAATTATAAAGAAAATAAATAAAATAAAAAGGGAAAGAAATGTAAAGAGAAAAAATTGAAAAAAAGAGTATACACCAAATAAATGATTACTCAAAAAGAATAATTGTGGTACATCTCATTTTTCTTGTTCGAGACGCTGCAACTAGTTTAAGAGATCATGTACTTTCTTTTTTTGTTTAATTATTCCTTTAGTTTTTTCACGCACTAAATATTTCCCCTATCATGTCAATTCTCATTGATATAGTTGAAATACTTTTAGGCATAAGCCTAGCAATAATTAATTGAAATCTCTCATAGAGTATCATAGTAATTAATCCAAATCCTGGTTTGAAACCTTAGAACCATCTCATGTTTGAAGAAACAGAAAACAGAATGAAGAATCATATTGATTAATCAAAATTGTACAATCAGAGAGGCTAATAGATAGATCACCTCTCAAGTACACTAGTAACTCACCCTTAAACTATGAACTACACATAACAGTGAAAGGAACGGGAGCATGCAAGTTATGGGACTTGTCATGCTACTAGTTTTGGATTGGATGAAAATGTTAGGTGCACACCTCATGAGTGTACACATCTTAGTTTGTGAGTATTAATGTTGAGATAAAATTGTAAATTAAAAATAAAATAAATGTAAAATTAAATGTATACGTGACAATACTGTTTTAGATTTTCTTCCTTTTGCTCTACCCTTTGTTCACATCATATATATATTTTACTTTAAGTCAATAACTGTTCTCCGGTCTTCATTCTCTACCTTGTCTTGTCAATAATAAAGCAATGATATTTGTTATATATTATAACAAATTATTGTAGGTTCTTACACAAAATAAGAAACTGAAGGTAGCGGGATTTTATTCCCGATCAAAGGAAATAGAGGAAGCAGCTGCAGAGGAGTGTCTACCCAATTGGTTGAGCTCTTGGAAGAAAGCAGCAGTGCGGGTGGGGCTCGTGGGGGAACTGAAGAAGAAGTTACTGAAATGTGTTGGGCTTCAAGGTGCACTCATATAAGGGGAGGAGCAATTGTTGTCGAAGTTGAAGTCCACCGGCGAAACTGGTACCACCACTTCCATCTCCATGATTTTGCTGATTCTAGGCATGTTTGTCACACCAGTCCTGGCTTGGCAAAAATGGGTGTCGGTCAGCAGTATTTTGGAAATTTTTTTTAAAAGTATTTTTTTTGGTAAAGTAGCCAGAATATACAATATGGTATAGAGAATATATAATATGATATTTTTATTAATTCTGATTGGTAAAGAAATTAATTGCTGTAATAAATGAAGATAAAATTAAAATTATATAATATTTTTTTGTAAAAACTAAATATAAACGAATAATCTTTAACATGCTTGAATTAGTTAAGCACATCCTATATTTATGACCAGATAGAGTATATAATAAGCATTAAATTCTGTTGCTCATCTCACATTCTTGCCTCCGCTAAATCTGTCATTGCCTGTCTTAAATCTTTTGCAATTTAATATTTTGGTTTATGGTTAAGGAATCATCATTAATTAGTGTTATGCTAGTTTAAATGATAATACCCTCATTTAATTCATTTATTCTTTTTATTTATAATTTAGCTAAATAGAGATGGAAAATGAGTAGTTATCCTTAATTAATTATCATTCTTATGGTAAGATAATTTTTAAAAAGCCAAAACATTCTAAAAGTATAATTTTGGAACCAAAATTACTCCAAAAACTGGAAATGATTTGGGAGAGAAGGAATATTAAGTATAGGACGTGTATACCCTTAAGCAAAGGGCTATAAAACTATGACATGTCAATCACACTATGGGGTTTGCACACTAATTAAAATTTAAAAACTTAATCAAGCTGCGATTATGGATTAACAGGTTGAAAATTTTGGTGCATCCCTTAGGTTGGCCATATTCATTGGAGGTTTGACCTCCTATCATCATGGCCAAACCTAAACGATGCAGCAACTTGAATTGATGAAGAATGCGAGCCGCTCTCAATATTCAGTACCACAATATTTCCAACAGAGTAATCAGTTTCTAAAAATGTAAAAGTTTCGGGACAAAAAAAATAAAATTAAAACTGCAAATGATTTGGGACAGAAAAAATATTAAATATGGGACTTGTGTAAACCCTTAAGCCAAGGGCTATAAAAGTTAAAATTTAATCAAGCTGCGTTATATATATCAAATGAAAAACTATGGATTAACAGGCTGAAAATTTTGGGGCATTCCTTAGGTTGGCCATATTGATTGGAGGTCAATACAGAGGTCTGACCTCCGATCATTGTGGCCAAACCTAAATGATGCAGCAACTTGAGTGAATAAAGAATGCAAGCTGCTCCCAGTATTCAGTTTTGCTAGAAGAATATATGCAAGGCAAGATCAGTAATGAAATTTGACAATCAAGGCAGCACAATAAGACTCTCAAACAGACAAGAAAATGTGAGAAAGAGAGGGAAAGTGAAAGAAAGTTGAAAGAGAGGGAAGAAGATTTTAGGGGAAAGGAGTATATTAAAAATTGTATTGAACATAATGAATATGCACATACATAGCCAATATTTAAAAGTCCATAGTCATATATATCTACAGCTTACAACATTAATGAGTCTGTGTTAGGTGAGACATGCGTAGAAAGTTTGCATGAGTCTATCATAGGTCAAACACAAAGAAAGTGATGAGTCTGTTATAGGTGCAACATGCAAAGATGGAGTACATGAGTCTTTGCAAGGTTAAAATGCTAAAATAATGCAATAAATTAAGCTATTTATTAAATATCCCTGTTTTGAAACTATCATCTAAAATATTATCATTTTTTCTACATCAATAAAGAGTTTAAAGATGCTAATTAAAATGACACTTTTAGGGAAAGAAAAACAAAAGAACGCCAAATTGTTAAGCACCCTTCGTCTTACCAAAATTTAATGGAAGACGCTAGTCATGCGAGCCCCCTCCAAATGCCGTATTCTAAAACCCCCAGAAAAAAAATGGGAACCAAAGGGTGCTCTTCGTATTTTACAATATCGTTCGGTCAAAACTCTTGCAACTTCCTATTTCAAATTTTGGTGATGGGACAGAGGAATTGTGTCAAATAATTTTTGGTTGAGTTTTTGGCAAGTAACAAAAATGACAAATGCCACTTGTAGAATTATTTATGTATATTGATTATACCTAGAGATATAATTATAAACAAAAAAAATAAGTAAAATAAATTAATATAGAAAAAATTTATAAAAAGTATGTATACATAATTAACTGTTTACATAACATGATTCAAAAAGAATAGTTCTGGTAGATTTATTTTTTCTGTTTGAGATGCTATACTACTCATTTAGGAGCTCTTTTTTTTTTTTATTATTATTATTTCTTCAATTTTATTTTATTTGTCATTTTAGGTTGATGCGCATATATATTAATAAACAAAATTAATGTGTCAATTCTTTTCTATTTTGAGATTTGTTAAAATTGAATTCTTTCCAATAGAAAATATATTTACAAAGTTATTATAATTTATTCATTTTCACTAACATTAGATAGTTTTTCCTAGAAATGAATCAACTCGAGTTCCATCATATCCTATTTACATAATTAACTTCCGAAAAAAAAGAGTTTCGTTCAACAGAACAAACAATACTGAATCAAGAGCACCCTCATTTCTATATAATATAAAAATGATGGATGTAAGAATCTACATCTAATTTAATTATGTCTTTCAAGTCACATGTTGCTTTCTATCACATTGTTTTAAAGAAAGTTTTACCATAACATTCCTCTAATTTGAAAAAAATAAAATGTAATTGATATATGAGGAATAAGAATACTCTCATTGTCTTTTCATTCATGTGTCTTAACTCACTAATGTAGAGCTTTATTTATTCCTTTTATTAATCTCTAGTTTTACACTGTATGTATACCTGAATGTTAATAGCTCAGCCCAAAAACAAGCTTGCAATGTTTCTATTTTATTTTTTGGTTAAGAGGGAATATATTAAAAACAGCAAAATGGTTAAAGTGTCAATGCCCTTTACAAATCCTGGAGGCACAGCTTCCCCTACAATCCGCTGCATATAGCAGAATGCAAAATGAACTACACAAGAATTAGGAGAGATGAGGCAGGACAAGAGACTCAGGGATGCATGTCAGTCTCTTGTGTTGCATTTTGAAAGGTGGCAGAGATGAAAAGAAAAAAATGGAATGAATGCTCAAATCCTCACGTTTTGGATGGATTAGTTTTTCAATCAGATAGTAGGAATTAAAATCACTTTCTATAGAAAAGCTATTTAACACATTTAAACCAATCAAACAATGAAAAAATTATATTTATCCTCTCATTTTCTTTCCATTCCACAAGAATTAAAACATTGTAGTTGAAATAAACCTCGTGAATTCAAAGGGAAACATCAAAAGAAAAAATAATAGAGAAGAAGGAAAACTCAAGATTGAAACTACGTTGTCTCTGACAAGAGCTATTCTCTTGCTTTTCCAAAGTGCTAAAAAGATCTACACCTAGTCCTAAAGGTATTTACACTTAGTTCCACCTCGATCTCAGCAGCTCCCTACAGCTTCTCTTCTGGGGCCATGGCCCTAGACATGTCCTCAACTTCAAATCTTCATGAAACACGCTTGAAAATGAAGAATTCCATGAACTTTTCAAGCTCGTTGCATCTCATGATCATCGTAACTGCAAAAGCACTAATTTGCACCAAAATGAGGGCCAAATAACACTGAAATAGAGTCAGAATGCATGAGGCAAAAAAAATCTATATAAAAAGCACTCAACATAACCTATATACTTCTCCGATAGAATCACCAATTTCTTCACAAATTGCAGCATGTACCTTTCTAGCAGGAACATACAATATTTCTTTTTGAATGTTAGATGAGATATATTGAGCATTTTTGAGAGCATTTCAAGAATAACAATAGCTACATTTAGATTATAAGAAGCGAAATGCTTTAATAGCAAGTTGAAAATTTTTGTCGCATCCCTAGTTTGGGCCATATTGATTGGAAATGCGACAAAAATTTTCATCTTGTGAGACCTTTTCTACATGAGTGGATAATAAAATCTTGAGAATCAAGGCAGCACCATAAGGCTCTGATACAAACATTGAAAAGAAAATGTGAGAAAGAGAGGGAAAACGAACGAAAGTTGAGAGAGAGGAAATAAGATTTTGGAGGAAAAATGTATATTCTGAATTTATGGATGATACTCTATTCGGACAAAATTAAAAGACTATATTAATTACTTTACACTTTTTAAGGAATATAATTAACTAGTTAAAATACATTCTTCCTATTGTATTTTATTTAATATTTTGTCTCTTGAGTTAAATACATAAATAATCATCAAAATAAGACTTTAAGTAAATATATTTTTTAAAAAAATGTCATTAACTATTCACTAAAATCAAGAGATAACCTTGTACTTTTAAACATAAAATTTAACAAACATAGCCTTATAATTTTGAACAAAAAGAGTAATGAATATTCATGTACACGGCCAATATTTATATGCGCACTGTCATATCTGTACAACTTGGCAAAGCTGGCTCTAACTAATAGTATGCATGTCTGCTTTTAATTAATAAGAAACAATAAGTTTATGTGTTAAAATGTATTAATTAATTATTACAAGGTTCTCATATAAGCAGCAAAGTGTGAATTGAGTAGTACAACATTAGCTTAGTTAGCGAACTCACTTAAACTGGATTCTCTATTTTTCCCACTGCTTTTGACTACGTTTTTGTCAATTGAATTCAATCAAGTAACATTTTTTTTTTAAAAAAAAAAGGTCTGATAGCATCCTGTTTATATTAATTGATTAATGTTTATTTTTGCTTTCTATACCAATTTTGTTACATTTGACCAATTTGAAGAGCAGGGCTCTAGTCGTGTGTCTCTTTCTCTGCTTCACCCTGACGTTTTTACACCTCAATTAATTTTGCATCAATCAAAAGTGCATGAGAATTAACACTTGTGTATGTACAAGTAAATTTCTATTCTAAAAACAAGTGCCAATGTTTGCCTTCTAATTTGTTGCATTATAATTTTCTCTAACAAGTTTACATTCTACATTTCATCATCTAGGGACAGCATTCAGGAGTCTGTGTTAGACCATATTTAATTATGAACTTAATGAGAGTTCCATATCTTATTATTTATATTATTTTTGTAGATTCTACAATAATATATTATTTTTTTATTTTATACAACTTAAATAATTTTTTTTCTTTACTTATATAATTTTAAAAAAAAAATGAAATAGATCTCACAAATTATTTCTTTCTCTTCATAAGCTTTCTCTTTCTTTTACAAAAAGTACAAATTGTGTGCACCGATAATTGAGTTTGGAACTCTCCTCCCTCTTTTTCCTCCACACCATTTTGCTCTATTGGTAAATTTCTTTGTACAACATTACAAAAAACTTATAAAACCCTCAAATGACACCTATATATGCTCTTAGGTGAAAAATGCATAGAAAGTGTGCATGAGTCTGTCTGCCATTGGTCAAACACGCAAAGAAAGTGAGAGTGTCAAAAGTACAACACGCAAAGATAGAGTACATGAGTGTTGTTAAGTTAAAATGTTAAAATAATACAAAAAAATTAAGTTATTTATTAAAATACTCTTATTTTTACATAATATTTTGTTATTTTTGTTACGTCAATAGGAGATATGTAATATTGCTTATAACAACGTGCATATTGGCAATAACTGATTGACAGGGAAACTATTGACAAGAGTCCTAAATGGGCCAAAATTTGTTATTCTAACCTGTTATTTAGCTTATCTTGTAACTTTTTATTGGTAAAAATAATAATAAAATAATATATATATTCAAATTGTTTCTTAGCTAATAGAGATTCGAGATAGATTATGGGATACAGTTTAAGATAATAAATTTTATTTCATTGTAAAATAATGATCTTTCTTTTTAGTGCAATTTAGTCTAGGAATATATATGTGATTGTTTTAACTCATGATGTAACCAAATTAGCACAAAAAGGATTATGGGAGAGTTATACCAAAAAAAAAAAAAAAAAGGCTTGTTAACTTTTAGGAACCACAAGAGACATTATCCTTTACCTGAACAAAATTATCACATCTTCAGCAAGCGAGCAAATTTGGTTCATCTTAAATCTATTCAAAATAAAAGCTGTCCCTATGTGTTCACTGTTTCCATTTGCAATTGTTGCAACAATTTAACTGCATATATGGGGTAAATAAAATTACTAAAAGAACATATATGAAGCAATTCTCAGCACGAGAGGTATTCAAAAGAGAACAGGAGATTAATAAAACTGAGAAAGCTAAAGAGGAGACCTAAAAATGACATTGTAATCTAGTGACTTACCTCATAATGTTGACAATTTAGCTCTAAAAATGAATGTTAATAGAGATGAGGATATTTGAGACATGCTATTTGTTTTCTTGGGTGTCATTTGGGGTGACATTATAGTGTACATCTAAATTGAGGAAGAAGGTTATAAAGGACAGACCACCACAATAAAATACCCTACATTTTGAAATAACTGTTGAGCATCAAAATTTCATTATTCAAAATATTTAAAGCTTGTTTTCGAATACAATTTTTAGGATCTCTGAGTCCAACAAGAATGTAATTGTCATGAGTGAGTTATTGATTACTTCAAGTTTTCATGATGGGTTATTTAACAAATGAAGTAGTTTAATATTTGGAAGAACTAGTTTCAAGTTTTCATGCAAAATTGTGGGCGCTTCACTTACATCATCCATGGATTCAAACATATTTTGGGGAACTGATACAAAATCGAATCGAAAAGTATAGGTTTTGTTGCTTTCAGGTTTATATATCATAATCCTCGTATACCACGATTCCAAATGAATAGTCTTTGTCTATCTATAATCTCTAACTTCTTTTGTCAACCTTATTTCCACCAATGTTTAGAGTGTTGAATGTATTACAATAATTAAATAATAAAAAATTTATATTAGTTAGGAAACTTGAAAAGTATACTTGATACAAACTTGTACAACCTCTAAGATCAATAAGAGATTTTTTGTTCTATAGCCATTGCTTTTGGACTTCTAACCCTCAACTAGAATTTTCTGTCTTCTCTCATCATCTTTGACTTTAAGTCACGAGTATCTTATCTAATCTGAATTTTTTTCTCTTTGGATACCAATTGTAAGATGTAGCAAAATCTTTTATAATCCTAAGTTAATGTTTATGCTGAATTTCATAACAAAAATATCACGAGTATTTCTTTCAAATGTTGCCTTTACTTTCAATTACCCTCCAATACCTCATTGTTTTTGGGATATTCTCTCTAAGGTTGCTAGATAAGTAGCTTTAAAGCACATAAATCATAATCGCGCCATGAATACCACTCATGTTTTTTTGACTTCGCACACAAGTAACATATGATCTATTATTATGATTTTTGTGAAAAAGAATGAAGTAAACATAAAGAAAATCACCTAGAGCCAAAAGAGAAAATAAAGAAGAAAACTAAAGGCATAAACATACAAGTATCTTTGTTTTAGTTTGCAGTATTACAAATTTAATGACATGGGAAATATCTGCAACAAAAAATAGATTAGCAATATTTCTAGTGACACTATAAATTTACAAAGCAATTCAATTTTTAGTGGGCATGTGTAACGCCCATGTCTATCAAATTAGTATACTACAAGTGTGTACATCAAATCAAACAATAATATCTAATCAAAAACAAGAGGAGAGTACGATTATATCAAATAAAAAACAATTATACAAAAAAAAAAAAAGCAATTAAATAACGACTAAACATTGATAACTTTTAGCTAAAGAGGCTGTTTTTTTTTTTTTTTTCACGTCCTACGTAGGACTATTGACTCCATGTCTTTATTCTTCACAAGTTCAGAACCACTGAAACCTATTATATAAGTGATAATTTCCCCAATGTAAATCATCCCAACCACATAAAGTAAAATATAATTAGCTTTTGAGATACCATGACTCGGTGATATAACCATCATAGATGAGAAATAGCAAAACAACAAGGTAGAAAGTGGCCTGTTAGCAGGGTGCTAATAAATTTCCGAGTTGGCAAGAGAATACGGATTATTAAAATTGACATGGTGAGAGCAATTGTGTTTGAAAGCCAGAAGACAAGGAATGTGCCATTGTCCATCACAGATTTCCCCAAGTTTCCTTGCTTTCCGGTATGATCATGATCAGTACCATTGAGATTAGAAGCATCGACTTGATAAACTCCACCAGGGGGCTAAGTGCTGCTTGATAGGCTGCTGTTGCAATTAGGACAGCAACTACCAATAGAGCATTGCGTGTATCATCTGTAATACTCCTTTTATAGCGACCAATTTTTATTGTTATTCTATCAAAAACTGTAATCTTCAACCTTAGTTTATCTGCTAGGCTTGAATTAGAACAAATTGAATTACCACGTAATGCTCCAACACCTAATAACATATCCTTTATCTCTGCATTAACAACTTGATCAGTCTCTCGATTCTCCATTACTAGATCCAGTGCTGTCCAGTTGTTGAAATTCTTAGCATTTATATTGACCTTAGTATTCATCAACAACTAATTGACTGTGCAAGAAAAAAATGCTAAGCATGATAAGTAAAAAGAAAAAAAAAAAATGATCCTCAACCGTAATGTGTAGTTGACATTTTTCTTTTAATTTTCTAAGAAAAAAGAAATGTACCTCTGAGTAATTGAGGAGTGCAGAAATGTGCAGTATAGTGTTCCCTTCCTCATCCTTCCAGTTTAGGATGGAATTTTCTAGGTAAGCTGCTCCTCTATGGGTAATCCTGCTAAGCCAGCCAACTAGAATTTTCAAAGCTTCAATTTGTCTATTTTTCACAGCAATATGCAAAGCAGTCTCATTTTTATCAGTTACATCCTGAATGGAATTTGAGCAAGCTGATAAAAACTCAGCCAGAAGATGAGTTTCTCCCATTTGAGTCACAAAATGCAAACGAGTAAGGCCTTCTCTTCCTTTGACTCGAACAAGTTCTTCATCAATTTGCACCAAGCGTCGCACCATCATATAATGCTCATTTTGCAAAGCAATGTGTATGGGTGTGAAACCATGGTAGTTTAGCTTCTGAGAAAATGAAGGTTTCAATCTCATGATCTCGGCAGCAAATTTGGTATGTCCTTGCTCAGCAGCAATGTGTAAAGGAGTATCAACAAATGGCATCTCGTCGATGTGCTCCAAAAGATGAGGATCCCCTGGAATCAGTGTGTAGAGCATGTTCATATCTCCTGCTTCCGCGGCTTGCCTTAACGGGTCATTCATAATAATGATTAGATCAATCAATATAAAACAAGTACAAGGACCTGTTAGAGAGGGAAACTAGCAAGTCAAGTATATATTAGATGATTCAAATGATTGACATTTTATGTTCTTCACGTTGACATAACAGTATACTTTTATAGGCAGGATTGTCAACTCTGCTGCTTTTCCAGCTTTCGTTTTCCTTGAGAGGGACTGGACAATTTGGAATTCTTCAATGCTAATCCAATTGATCACTTCTCTTTAATTGTATAAACACCATGTTGCTCGTCATTTTAATTTTATTTGACTGGGTGTGGTTAAAACTTTCTTTTTTTAAAAAAAAAAAAGCTTGTGGTAAGAGTATGCATATTATTAATAAAGATGATCAATCGAAATTGACTATTATAATAAAGTTGGCGAGTTATTGCATGCTTTTTTCTTAAGTCACGTGGCATTTCATTTTATTGGCACATAACATATCCGTACATTTTACTCTTTGCTTGCAAATCTTAAATTGATCAATCCTAATCTCTAAACTTTTTATTTTATAGCTTAAACTTTAAAATTTTAAATCTCAAAACATTAAATCATAACCATAAAACACGAAAATTAAAATTATAAACTCTAAAAACCTTAAACTATTAAATCTTAAATCATAAAAACAAAACTCTATATCATAAACTCTAAAAATGTTAATCCTTAAATAGTAAAGCTTTAAATTCTAAACGCTACCCCTAGAATCCCAACCATAAGACACCAAAACCATAAATCATAAAATTTTAATCCTAAAATAATAAAACTAAACCCTAAACCTTAAAATGGTAAACCTTGAATTTTAAAACAACTATATCAATTAAAATTGACTACACTTTGAGGGGGAATAGAATCTAGTTTTTATAAATTATAGGTACATATATATTTCAAGTCTTTGTATTCCAAGTTGTTGTTAGATACTGTTATTTTATCCTATATTGGAAACATAACATGGAAACATTTCTTTTAAGTTACATTGTCAACTTGGTGGAGGAAGGCTGTAACTGAAGAATTTGGGACTTTTTTTATTCAATTGATAATTCATATTAATAGTTTAACACCATGTTGATCATCAGTTTACTCTGAATTGACAGCTGGATAAATCATGTAGTTACTAAGAAATAATTTCAGACATGTACATCAATCATTTTATTAATAAAAACACAATTGTATATAGAGAGAAAAGGTGCACATTCAATTCTTTCTAGCAAGATGATGCTAGATATCTTCACAATTATACAACAAAACTAGCATATGAATATTTCAAACAGATGAGATCTCAATCCCCAGTCCCCATCATCCTATATATTTATAGCTACAAAATATTGCTCTATTGACATAATCATATAAATTAAGTTACTTTAAAATTCAAAGAAACAAGGAGAGGAGGTTGTCGAAAATGGTGTGCTGACAAAGGGCAATGAATATTATCTCAATAGACTAGCAAGTTGATACTGGGAATTAAGATATCACAGATTGAAATGGTTATTGACAAGTGGCTGTGAAAGTCTTCGCTGATGAGGATGTTAAGAAAAACATACCAAAGAGAAATAAATAATTATATAAATCCGGAAGTATTTAATCAAATGAAATGGATATAGAAAATGAAGCAAGTAGATTAATGTGAAGATTGAAGATTACAGCAATATTGATTAGAGTTTGAAAAAAAGAGTAATATTGATTATTTGTTGAGTAGTAGGTGATCGTCATGATGGTGATGATAGGTATAGAAATATATAATTCACTTGGCCACGTAGTAGTAATACGGAGATTTCTTTTAACACCTCCAATATTTCTATTTTCACCCCAAACTATCTTTCCCCCTAGCAAAAGCACAATATCACCCTCAGCCCCTCATCCCGTTTCCTTCCCAACCCCGAAGAGATTTTCACCCCCCAAAACCAACGTTAATCTCCCTCTCCAAACACATCTCCAGCTCTCTTCCTCTATCTCCATTAAACCCTCCATCACAATCCTCACCTATTTTCTTCTCCTCTTCTTCATCACTGGGTAGATGAGGTCTCTACGCACCAAAAGCCAACTTCGCCACCCAACTCCTATCTTGTATTTGGATTCTTCCACTGGACCCAAAACAAATCCCTTTGCAACCGACCTTCACTTTTATTTTAAAATTATGTACTTACCTTTGTCAGATTTTGAAGAACACTGTCAAATATGTGGTGATAAATTTTTCTAGTTTTGGATTTTGTATAATTAGGAACTGAATTCTTTTTCCCAGTTTCTTATTATGCATAATTTGGAATACGAAAAAAAAAAAATGTGTGTATAATCCGGAAATCAGAAGAAAAAATTCAATTCCAGATTATATAAAATCTGGAAAAAAAAAATCCTAATTTTGCACTGGGGCTGGCATCATCAATTTCAACTTACTTAGGAGGTTTTGATTCACACAAAAATGCCTAAAAATTCATCAACCAATTTCTATTAACATCAAATATGGTGTGATACATTTTTTTAGTTTCGGAACTGAATTATTTTCCTAGTTATGGATTATGCATAATTTGAAAATCAGAAGAAAAATTCAATTCTGGATTATGCAAAATCTGCAAAATGAAAAAAAAAAAAAAAAAAAAATTCCTGATTTTGCGCTCACATTGGCCATCATCAACTTCAACTTACTCATCCAATAGAGGTTTTGATTCACGCCAAAATGATTAAAAATGCATCAACCAAAGCTCTTAGTGCCATTAATCCAAGGCATCCTTAAGCCCAAATACACCAAGCCCTAGCACCAAGTCCACCAATAATCACCAACAACCACACCACAAGTAATGAGGTTGTTTGGTTTAAAGATTTAGGTTGAGATTATAAGTTGACCCATGAACATCAAATTCCCTCCCCTTTGTTTAATTTTGTGTCTGGATGCATGAGGGAGAAGGAGAAAGGAGAAGCTTAAAGGTTGAAGATGGAAGAATGATAAGAGAGACAAGAAGTTGGGGGTGAGGGTTTTTTGGAGTGTCAAAGTGTGGGATGATATTTTTGGCAGAACAACAGTTACTTAGGGGTTAGAATAGAAATTTTAGTGGTGTTAAAATAAATTCCCTAGTAACATATAGTTCATGATTTGGCCAAATAGTGAAATTATTACGACTTTGTACTTTCATACCAAATTTGGCTTGCTCTCTTCTCATATACTTAAGTTAATATTAAAAAGTCTACATTTATATTTTATCTATGACAATATATATGACTTTAGACACTCTAGTCATACTTGTTCTTTTCCTTACGGGCGCTGCTGGTGCTCTACGTCTTTTCCTTAAGAGTTTCATCAATTACGCGTTAACCATGATCATCTAATCCCCGCCAGATTGTGTTTTGGTAATAGACTGGAACAGAAAATAATATGCTATAATTAAGCAAGATAATTTATTTTTAAATCCTTTATTATTTTATTTAGTAGACAGAAATAGACAAACATTATAAATGTCTTGGGTGTACCACACCCATAATATCAACTAGGTAGATTAAGTTTACATCAGACAAAACATTGTCCACAAAAGATTAGGTCTTCCTGCATGTTGCCTGCTTTCTTTGCTAGGGCATCTGCCAGTTGATTTCCCTTCCTGAAGACGTGTTTCAGCTCAAATCTCTAGAATCTCTTCCTCATATCTCTGCAAATGTCAATAATGTTACTACATGGATGGAAATTAGAGATTTGTGAACCTGAGATGGCCTTAGCCGCAATCATGGAATCTGTTTAAATGATGATTAAAAAAATTGGTATGGAATTTTAAAAGAATCAATTCAATTGACGTTTTTTTGTATATTTTCTTAAAAATTGTCACACATAATTCCTATTTGCATTTCTTTCTTTCATTTCCTGCACTTCTTTTGTCTAGGAAGATTTTCTTTTATTTTCTCTCATCATTTAGCAACAATACATGGAAACACTCGTATAAAGGGGCAAAGAAAAAGAAGAGGAGTATGCCTTTGTATGTATGTATACATATATTGTTGTTACATAGGCACTTCGTTAAGATTTGACATTCACTAAAAGAAAATGACATTTTCACAATTGTGTTAATAAATGGTAGGAAAGGCATGAAACTATAGAGCAATAATCATTCTAAATTTGTTCTGTGAAATGTGTTTGGCTTAATAAATATTTCTACTAAAAGCATGTTAAAACATTCTTAATTACACTTTAAAGTGAAATAAAAAAAATGTTTTTAAAGTTTCAAAAAATTAACGACCAATGACAAAGTTGTGACTATATTCCTTTTGTTTTGTCTTTCTTTAATCTCTTTTATGCTCTACGACAAAATTAGAGATATTTGTAGCAAAAATGAAGATTTGGGTTGAGGAATTGAAAAGGGATGTGGGATAGGGAGGCAAAGGGAAGAACGTTGCATGTTTTGAAAATAGAAATAAAAAAAATTACAACAAATATATTTTAAACATAAAAACATATTTCAAGAAAGAAAACAAGGCACTTAGATAGTTGAAGCTATACATCTAAAGTTTTCTCATTTGAGTAGGGATGGGGCAAAGATGGAAAATTTGACCTTTCGGTCCCGTCCTAAAAATTAACTGAGACAAAAAAATTTTGTTCTAAAGTATTTTTTTTTTGTTTTGTCTTGTCTCATTCAATTTTATGAAATACTATTTCAGTCTTGTCTTGTCTTGGTTATGTCTCAAATTTTGTCTAAACTCCCTTGTCTCTCATCAGAGGAGTGAGGGTATAAAAACAAGGAATATGTTTTTGTTTGCTGTCTTGATCTGGTATTTTACTGTCTTGATAGTTTGATTTTATTTGAATTGTGGAAATTCTTTACTGGAAAAAGTCTCTTTTCCTTTTAGAATGTGTATGTTACTGAAAACTCACAATTTGTGCCCCTATCTTCTTGTGCGCAACTAATGACATGTTGTGGCATCATATCTTATTTAATTCAAGTATGGGGATTACATAGATTGAGCCTTTTGATGGGACTTGGCACTTTTGCATAGACCTCTTTGGGTTTGAGTTTCTTTCTAAACCCAAGTGAAAATTGAATCAAAATGAAAGAACATAACATGAAGAGCAGATTTTTTTTTTTTTTATTGTGTATCAAAATGAAATATTAGAATTATGTGTTGGTTGCGGAATTTATAGGAGATTGAAAGAACATAACCTAAAAGGAAGAATTTTTTCTTTAATTTTTTGCGAATTTTTACCTATAGAATTTCTTGCAAAATCTTATATGCAAAATTCCTTGCAAATTTTTACTTGCAAAATTTTCTACGAATCATTACTTACGGAATTTCTTGTGAGTTTAAACCTGCGAAATTTTCTGCAAATCATCACTTGTAAAATTCCTAAAAATTTTACTTGCAAAATTTTCTGTGAATTCATACTTGCGGAATTCAAAATCCGCGTATAAATTTTAAGCTAAAATCCATAAATATAAGATTTTTTTTTTTTTTTTTTTTAGTGAAACATTCAATGGTCATCCAAAAAGGGAAGGGTGCAAGTGTAAAAAGGACGAGTGGGGGTATAAAAAGTAATACTTTTGTTGAAAAATTTCAAACGGGACAAATCAAATGCATATGCTTATAGGGATAATTTAAAGACACGACAAGACATTCTATATAAGACAAAGAGATAGAGTTTTTGCTTGTATCTTAGTTTCATCTTGAATCTCGAATTATTTTGTCTCAAAATTGTCCTAAACTCTTCAGGTCAAGAGAGAATACTAAGATGTCTTGGTCAATACCCATCCTTACATCTAAGGATATTGAGAGAATGAGAGATGAAATGGATTGATTAGGATTGTAATAAGCTAAAGTTGCATTGATTATAGATTTTGAGTTAAATCTTGATACATACATCACTTGTATCTAAGTTTAAGCATGAAATGGATTTATGTTTATGACGTTGAGACGGCCGTGAAAACCATCATGAAAGAAGGATAAAATTAACAATGGGGGAAGCAACATAGAAGGGTAATTCTATTCGTGGAAAATGGCATAGTATTGGAAATTCCCATAATTGGTTAGAGATTGCATCTTGATTGAAAGGATGGTTTTAACTTACGAAATGAGACATAATTGGAAAATGGTATATCTAAATTGATGATTGACAAATTGTTGACATGAGATGTAAAATATCACCTTTCTTTTTAGTGAAAATTGATCTTTGAATATAAATGTGATAGTTTTACCTTATGACATAACCAAATTAGCACAAAAAGTATTATGGGAGGACTACAGAAAAAAAAAAAAAAAAAAAGGCATGTTAACTTTTCAGGAACTACAATTACCCTTTCCTTGAACCTGATTACCACATCTTCAGCTAGCCAGTACATTTGATTTGGTTCATGATAAATCTATTCAAAAGAAAAGCTGTCCCATGTTTTCCCTGTTTGCATTTGCGATTGTTGCAAAAGCTTTGCTTACAATTCAGCCTGCAAAATATGGGACAAATAAAATTACTAAATGAACAGGTGTGAAGTAAATTTCTTAGGAAAATCAATATGATCCATGGAAAAATAAAGTGAGGTAGCATGCAGATTTATAGATATTCAAAAGAGAACATGAGATTAATAGAAGAGGAGACTTGTGCGGCAAGTGAGACCATAATTTGGAGAATTACCTGAAAATTGATGCTAACATGAATCAGGCAGTTTTGAGTGATTCCATTAATTTGTTCCCTTGGGCATCGCATCTGGGGTAACATTATTCACATATATCCACGTGGAGGAACAAGGTTATAAGGGACGGACCGCCATAATAAAATACCCCAAATTTTGAAATAATTACGAGTTGAGTATCAAAATTCTGTTGTTCAGAATATTTAAAACTTATTTCAGAGACGTTTACTGGGATCTCTGAACCCAATGAGAATGTGAACTCCATAAATTGAGTCCTCCTGCAATCAGATAACAAGACTGAGTTCAAACTTGAAGGACTGTGCGTGCTTGTAGGCAGGGTCACAATGTCACTTCTGTGCAGTGTCACTTGTGTTAAACATGCCCCGTGCAAGAAATTGCTGGGGATTTTTGATAATCTACAATTGCAAATGTAGTTATTCTCCATCAAGTTGTCATCTACGCCAATCAAATCCTCCAAATCCCATGATAACACAATTTCTTTGTTTCCTGTTCCTTTCAGGCAAGGGGAACATAAACTTTCTGTTGCCTCCAACTCATGAAATGTTCTCAAAATTCCTGTTTGTCCAGTTAAATCAAGAGCTGATAAGTAATCAAGTCTCAAAACAAGGTTTTGGCTGAGAGACCCAAGTGATGATGGGTTATCTAACAGACGAAGTAGTCTAAGATTTGGAAGAACTGATTTCAAGGTTGCTTGCTGAAATGTGAGCACTGCACTTTCATCATCCATAGATTCGGACACACTTGATCGGGGAACGGATACAAAACCAAATCGAAAGTTATAAGTTTTGCTACTTTCAGATTTAAATATCATCATGCTCACTTTGCCTGATACAAAGCGATTCCAAATGAAAAAGCCATAGTCTGCATGTAATCTCCAACTTCTCCTGTCAAACTTATTGGCACCAACATTTACAGTCTTGAGTGCATCACAATAATTAACTAATAAAGATCTGAGGTTAGGTAGAGAACTTGAAGAGTAAAGTTGAGACAAACTTGTACAACCTCTGACATCAATGAGTCTAATGTTTGGTGCTACTGAGAGATCTGGGATTCCAATAAGATGATTACAGCCTACAAGATTGAGAATTTTCAAATTTGGAAGATGCTGTCATACAAAAGGGAAAGAATTAATCAATTTGGCAAACAATTTAAATCTTTTTTCTTTTTAGATGAGAAGAAAAATACAATACAAAAGAAAATTAATTATAATGTTAAATTATTACCGGATTTCCATCCCAAAGTTGTTTCATATGACTATTAGGCATATAGAGCTCGACAATATTATGTGCACAAGAATTCAGGGGCACGGATCGGTGAGGATATCCATCCCATTGGAAATATCTTAACTCTTCTGGAAAATTTCTAAGATCATCAAGAATGTGCAATCTAGATTTATGATAGCATTGAGAATTATAAAATTTGAGTATTTTGAGATTATCCATATCTTCAAGCATATCTGGTCTCAAGTAAATTTCTCTGATATTGGAGACATCAAAAGACATACCGTGAATTTCTTCAATTCCCTGTAAATTAATAAAACAAAAAATACAAATTAAATAAATATAATATGATTCAAAAGATAAAAATGTCATGCATTTGCAATAGGATTCACAGGCTAATATATAATGTCTTTGTGTGTGTTTGTTTTAATGAAGTTGAAAAATAACGTTTTCAGCGTATTGTCCTCAATTAATGTTATGTAGAATTAATAGAAAACTTAATTCTCAATGTTTCAAATTTTACTTAAGGCAAGTAAAGTAAGCATAATATCTTGCTCAACTTAAAGTAATATTCACAAGTTCAATAAGAATTAAATGATCTTCAATTGATATAGAGTGGATTCTAACAATCTTGTGTGATTATGAATAGTAGTCTTTCAAGTTATATGTCAGGATCAAAATCAAACTGAAAGGTGATTCATGATGGAAAATGAAACATAACAAGAGAGAGCTGCAATTTAATTAAGTTACCTGGAGACAAATTAATGTTTTACTTTAACCAGGTAAAACCACCATATAAATTCTACCAAAAAATTCAACATATGAATGACAATTTAACAATATAAAGAAAATTTAATACAAATAAAAAAGAAATTTAATATTACCTTGTTCTTCTTTAAAACATGATATATATCTTCATGTTTCCATAATCTACGACCTTTTTCAGAATTATAAAGATTTGGTTGACAAGAAATTTCTCTACCCATTGCCTTTATCAAATCATGCATAATGATAAGGTCATTCCGAATAGAAACGAGGGACCGATCAATAAGAATACTTATCTCAATATCTGCAAAGAAACAACAGCTGACTAGTAATTCTTTAACATCTTTTGTCCTATTTCCCTCATAGAAGAGTGCTATGTCAAGAAATATTTCTTTTTGATCATCATCAAGTCCATCGAAACTTAATTTTAACACATCGAAAATTTCCATATGAGGAGCATTTTGTAGTTTTTTCAAAGCACTCTTCCACTCTTGTTCTATTCGACCAAAAAGAAACGAGCCCAAAACTTTAAGAGCTAAGGGGATGCCTTTACAATAATTCACTGCCTCATTTGAAAATTCCAAATAGCCTTTGATTGGAAGCTCTTGTTTGAAGGCTTTTCTACTGAAGAGTTGAAGGGAATTATCAAAACTCATCTCCTTAACATGATAAATTTCATTAGCATTAGCAGTCTTAAGCACTTGCATGTCTCTAGTGGTGATAATAATCCGACTTCCTGGCCCAAACCAATCACGCCCTCTGATTAGATCTTCCATTTGTGTCAACGTGCTAACATCATCAATAACAAGAAGAATCTTTTTTTGTTGGAGAAATTTTTTGCCAAAAAGTGATCTGGAACTATGCATGCCAATATCATCTTCTTCCAAGAGTTCTTGAAGATATTTATCTCGTATATGATCTAGTCCAATTGTTCTTAGTTGCTCTTGAACACTTAGAACAAAGGAGCAAGATTCGAATTGAGCATTAAGCTTATTAAATACTGCTTCTGCAATTGTTGTCTTGCCTACTCCACCCATGCCCCATATTCCAACAATTCTCACATCTTCCAATCCAATGTTTAAAAACGATTCAACTACCGAAATATGATCTTCAACGCCAACTAGTCCTTCTATATCAGACGAGAAGTTATGCTTCAATTTCCTTAAAATGTCTTTAACAATTTTTCCTATAAGTTCTGGTTCTGGCCTGGAACATATATATATATATATATATATATATATATATATATATATATATATATATATATATATAAAGGGAAAAAGATGTGAGAGTCAGAAGAATGAATTAATGAAAAAAACAAAAAATGAACTACTGTAAACTAGGCTAAGTAAGTGGCATCTGTATACTAAATTTGGATATAAATCATAGTTGACAAGAACATGATAACTTGTATATTCCTGTTAATTGCGACTTATATATATTCTAAAACAAAACTCAATTGATATGAAATTTGTCATGTGTTTTTTTATTTATATATTAAATATGGAATCAAATATAATAATATAGTAATATTTATTATCTCTATGAAATTAATGCTTAATTACTCAGCATATCTATTAAATCTATCAAATTAAATTTACTCTCTAATTGCAGTAAAATTCCTTGTGGTTATTATTATTATTATTATTATTATTATTATATCTCTCTAATTCTAATGGCTGTTAATACTTTTTTTTTTCGTTTATGGCTTTAAATAATTTGCATAATACCAACTTTAAACATATTAATTCTTTGTTTTCTAACTAATTTGAATCTTAAAATATTCAATACACAATCACAGCTATATATCAAACATTTAAATTTCTTTATCTTCTTTTTAACTTATTCTTTATATGCTTGGCCAACAATTCAAGTTAAACTTTTATAACTTTGAATTAAATTGTTTGGTTTCCAAGAGAGTTTTAGAACGAGACTATTTTATCTTCTATGTATAACATTTGTATGATACCACGGAAGTTAGGGAGATATTTTTTTAGAGTGTTATATATATCTATATTAAAATTATCTCATTTCTAATTTGTCAAAAAAAAAAATTAACTTGACTTATTTTACATAGCGTGGGATACTAATAGGTAGTTTATTTTTAACCTTAAACCTCCAAACCCTAAAATTGTTTTACCCTAAACTCTTAAACAAATATTAGGTTTAGATGAATTTATTTTCTAAAACAAGTTGATCCTGAACATATGTTGAAATCTGAACTATAGAATTAATTCAACGTTTCAATTTTACTAAAAGTCACATGTGACTTTCCCTTATAAATTATCGAATCTAAATTCTTGATTCCTCCTAGCAATAATTGTGTAGACAACTTTATTCTAGAAATCTGATTGGCGAGATCGTTTCTCTCCACTCGTGGTTCATATATTGTGTAAACACAACTAAACATGTTAATTATATGGCTAAAATATTAAGAATGCAATATATATATATATATCAAAATACTCTATTTCAAATTTAATTATTGAAATACTGTTGTTTTACAGTTTAGTTTAAAAACGCCAGCTTCATTGTCATTCTTCTAACTTCAAGAACACCATTAGATGGTGCTCTTTACACTAGAAGAATGTCAATAAGTTAGCATTCTTATGCATTCACCATTTATATACTACAGCAGGTATGTACGCAAAAGTACCGAGACAGCTCGAAAGGACGAACAGGAAAAAGACCATTGATGTGAACAACAAAACTTAAATTTGGAAGTACATGTTGAGTTTTCCTAAGAATTTTACTATAAACTCCCCATGATTATTCATGAACTCAACTAAAAGATTGAAACGATGATACCTTATTTTGGTTGAATCCAAACCAGAGAGATTGCTTGCTTGTATCAGAGCAGCCTTCCAATTGTGCACTTTATCCATGTTGTTCTGAAATCTCTTCGTATGCTTAAGAAACGAATTAGCATAACTCCCAATCTGTCTCCGTACATTTGATGGATCTGTGTTGTAGAAAATAGGTATGACAAGTCTTCCATATCTCTCTTTGTATTCAAGTATTTTTCCAAGTTCGTCCAAGCACCATGGAGAAGAAGCATAATCCTTAGAGAAAATTACCACATAAATCTCTGATTGTTCTATTGTTTTCAAAAGTGTCGATGAGATCTCATCTCCTCTGTTGAGTCTATTATCTATGAAAGTTTTAATCTTTTTTCTGCATAATACATCATAAAGATGACTAGTAAAATTGTCTCGCGTGTCTTGTCCTCTAAAGCTAAGGAACACTTCATAATTGGTATGAGGACTAGGATTATTAGCAACTTCATCAGCAGAAGATGCAGCAACTGACACTGGAACAGTCACTCTCTTTGAACTAATTGACAGCAAAACCAAAATTAGAGTTGGTGCAGATTTGAAATGTATTTATTATTCAGTAACTGAAGATTTGAAATTAGAATCAGATATATAGTAAGATAAATCAAAAGTCAGTAAAACGCCACAAAGGTGAAATTACTATACCAGATTTGCAGACACCAATGAAAGACTATATTTCCCAAGAGTCCAATCAAAAGGATTAAAACTCCAGTAAGCACAGGTAAGTGTGAAGTCTCTCCCTGAAGCTTCAACGACGGGGATGTGAGCATGATGAGAGGTAACATGAACAGACAGCAGATGGTCCAGAAAATTTGAGGTCGTTTAAGGTAAACTTCCCACATTCTTGTCCTAAGATTGTTTTTGAAGCAATAGCTTGCCATTTCCAATCATGCAAGGCATAAACCAAAAAAGAAAAATCAGATGAAGAATAATACAAAAATTAATCAAAAGAAAGTAATTTCAAAAGGAATCTGAATCCTCTGCAATTGACTACATTTTAGTCACTGTTATTAGCCGTTTTGCAACAACCATTATCTGCAGTTGGCCGCAGTGACTGCAATGCAGTCATGGACAGTAGAGGATTCAAATTCTTTCAAGAGATCTGCAAGATTATATCAGTAGGGCAGATACAAAAGCAAGACAGATCCAAGCTCTGTGGTATCTAACGTCCAACAATTGAATGGCTTGAAAAAGATCAGGGATAGATGACTTATTTAAAACCAATATGGTGAGTAAGTCAACATGATTGCTAAGAGTCACAAGTAATAATAATGGTGAGACAGTGGAAACATGATTGATGGTTAAGCCACATAAAGAAGAAAAAAAACAGCATCACGAGTCTAAGAGCATTTAATGTCGAAATAGACATTTTCCTAACAAATCACAAATACCCTTTTAGTCAAAGTAAGTTTAGATCAGATATTTTTGTGAAGACTAATTTAATTTACTTTGTACCAAAAGAAAGAAGACTAACACCGTCTATGGTTTTTATAGCTATTCCTAAACCCAAGTAAGAGAGAACAGTTGTATTAAGCTTTCTATCATCACTCCTATATATATATATATATATATATATATATATGTATATAGATACTATATTTAATTAAGCTAATGCAACTATGAAAAATACTGCAATAACATCAACTAAACAAACAGTTTCAAGTCTTTGTATACGAAAGTTTTTTTGTTATTACAATTTTATTCCATATTGGAAACATAACATCAAGACATTTTCATAAATGACTTTGTCAACCTGGGGAGAGGATGCAAATGAAGAATTTAAAATTATTCTTGGATTTTTTCAAGATAAAAAGTCAAAATTTGATTCTTATGGGTAATTTAAAAAGTATGTGCCAATTATAAAATTTTGCTTGTTTGGTGGACACACTTTCTCTTTAAGATATTCCAAAAAAAGGTACATCAATCATATCAATCAAAAAAATCTTTAACTCTATTTTGGGAGAATATGCATATTCAAGTCTTTTGGATAAGCAAGTTGATAGTAGACATTTTCAGATTTTCAGTTATACAATAATACTGCCAACGACTCTTTTAAACAGATAGAAAATAGCTATATTCATACCATGTTAAGGAAGGGTTGTTGGATTTTTTTTTTTTTTAAAAAAAAAAAGTCCTAAGTTTTTCCTTTTCAAAACTGTTTAAGCTTTTCTATTATAATGGATGTTGTTTATATGATATAAAAGTGATCTCTTTCACTAAGAAGTTAAAGGAGTTAAACCCCTGCCATCCTTTTTTCCCATAATGGAGTTAAATAATAATTCTGCTTGAGGTATAGTTCAGAGTCTCTTTCACTAATACCTTTAATTTGATCCAATATATAGTTAGGAGTTAAATTCGTATCACCCCTTATAATAAAATTTTAGTATAAGGTATTAAATGAAGTAGTTATGTTTTTACCTATTGTCAAGTTTAATGGGTGTTTATGTACAGAATGTGTTAGATATGTGCATTCTTATAAGAAATTGACCTTTTAAGTTGAAATAATTGTTCACTAGGAAAGACATCAGAAAGATTGATATGGTTATTGGCAAGTGGCTATGAAAATCTTCATTGATGGGAAAGTTGACAGCGACACAATATAAGAAAAACCTTCAGAAGAGACATAATCAACTGTAGAAATCAAGAAGTTTTCAATCAAATAAAACGGATACAGAAAATGAAGCAACTATATTAATGTGAAGGTTGAAAATTGGGGTAATATTAGTAAAAGTTTGAAGAAACTAGTAGTATTTGTTGAGTGGTATTTGTCATGATAGTGATAGGTGCATAATAAAGTCAGCATCATAAAGTCAATGAGTAGTATTTAATCAACTTCCTCGAAACTAAATTCATCGTTGTTTATACTATTGTTAATATTAAAAAAAAATTACATTTTAAACTTACTAAATTACATTCTTACACTTCAAAAATATTTAAGTCAATTTTTTATATAAAAAATTACTTTCAAAAAATTAATTTTAATATAATTTTTATAATATAAGGATTCAATTTATTAAATAAAAATATAGAATTTATATTTAAAATTAATAATAATACGATGAGTAAAACAAAGTTTTACTCCAATTCATTTAAATTTTAAGCTATCAAAATATCTAATCCACTTGTTCTAGTGGGGCAGTAATTTTTTTTTTAATGGAAAGAGACAATGGTCAACATTATTATTTTCTCCCTTTAGTTCCAGATGCTGCTGGGGCTATGTAACTTTAAAGGGTTCCAAGAAACACACATGTTAACGATGATTATCTAATGCCCATTAGATTGTGTTTTTGTAATATAAACTTAGGCAGAAAATAATTTATTATAATGAAGCAGGACCTTTTAATTTTACATCTTTTATTTATGATATTCTGTAAAAGTAAAATCTAAAATAACCTATTTATTTTAAAAATTCTATAATATTTCTAAAAAAAATATGTCAAATGTTTTGTTTTGTAATTCTTTCTTTCATTCCCTACTCTTCTTATGTCTTCTTTCTTTCTAGCAAGATGTTTCTTGCGGCATTTAGCAACAGTATGTGGAAACATATAAAGGCACGAAAGAAAAACAAGAGGAATATTGTGTATATATATATAATATGATATCGTACGTAGCACTTCATTAAGAGCAAATTCAGATTAGTTTTTTTTTAAAAAAAAAAAAAAACCTATTGAGTTGTAAAAATAGATTTTTTGACTTATGTACGAGATTTTTTTTTTAATTAAATGTGATTCACTTCTACTTTCACTTTTTAAGAAATATATTTCTGCATATTTTTCTAAAAATTAAAGTATGTGAGGGTTTTTCCTTTTCAAATGTTAATCTAAACAATAAAAAAAAAATTATATATTAACACTTTTTTATTACTAGGTGTGCTTCTAAAAAAACAAAAACCTAGTCCAAACAAACTTAAATATGCAATTGCCTGCTTAAATACCTCAGTGCAATGATGAGTTTTATTCCTTAAAGATGTTACGTTTTCATATTTATATACATAAACTAATTTAAAATGTTGAATTCCATAATTAAAGATATTGGATATATCTTACATACTCAAATAATAGATATGCTGAAAAGTTTAATAGCAAGGGTTTTCTGCATGACGTTCTTTTTTGTTTCACCAACAGTTGTAGCCAGTGAAGCTGACCAGGTAAAGAAGCCCTCCCAGATCACTTCCTATCCTCTTCCTTATATTTCTGCATATTTGCATGTCTCTCTCTTTTCGCCCATCAGCTAGAAGTAGAACCATGCGTTTCACATAAAAACTTAGGAAATACATGACAATAATCTTTTCAATAGATCACCAAACACATAAATTGATATATATTATTATAGTTTAATTAAAAATTTTAGATGTGTCTTAAAAATATAATTACATCAAAATTTTATAAGAGTAGTTTTATCACACTTGTAATTATGTTTAACTTAAAGCTAATTAGTTGATATCTAATGTAATGTTAGATACCAGTAGTTTACATAAAAATAAATAAATAATCTTTTCAGTGGATGCAAGTGTTGGTGGTGACTAGGAAACAAGAAGCTTCACACAAGAAAACTCGAGAAAATGAGAGAAAGAGAGGGAAAACATAAATCACAAAGAGGGAAAGAACGAAGACATCTGAAATTTTCATTAACCGAATGGATTAGTTACAGCAACTTTTCATATCTAGTTAATAGCTTACTAACTATGACCTCTGTATATAGGTTTGGGCCTTCGGCCCATAATAAATATGGTTAATAGCAAGAAAACTTGTTCACATATTCAATAAATAAAGTTATACTGACATGGACTAAGTATATTACATTATCTGTTTTATGTATTTTTAATCCGAGAATATTGAGACAATGGTTAGCTTGAACCTCAATCTTATGTCACATGACATGGACTAAGTATGATTATAATCTTCCATTCATATAGTTGTGATTATGAATTTTTAATTAAATATTGATTTTTGCATTGCTTCAACTTATATTTTTTCAAGTTTGAGCATAAGAAAACTCTCTTTACGATCATGATCAGCAGGTAAAGAGATCATGAGCTGAGGTTAAAGGAGCCCAGGTCGAGATTGTTGTGACTATAGTCACGATACGTTTCGCTACATAGTATGAAAATGAGTATGTGATTTGTGACATAAAAAAATTACGATTTATTTGAAATCATCTTCTTTAATATGTTAAGATATGTTAAGAGTTATATTATCTTTTAATATTTTCATATAAGTTTCCACTCTTCTTTTTTTTTTTTTTTTTCTTCATCTTTTCTTTGTTTCAGTAATAGTTTTTAGAAAAATAAAAAAATTTAATATAAACGTGAACATAAATATCTACATAAATAAAAAATAATTAAAAAATATACAAACTGAAGAATACATCCTTTTTTCTTTGATTTGTTTGTTTTTGTGAAATAGTATGTGAATTAAGACAAATCGATGCATATTGATATACGGCATTTGCAAATCAATTCAATACGATTCGTCAAAAAAATGACAAATTTAGTCGCTATGACTATGACAATCATAAAGAAGGAACACCCTAAATTTGGATAAAGCAAAGTGGGTAATCTGTTTCAGAGTTCCTATCTCTTAATAGATTTAGAGCTTTAGTAGAAACTGAAACAATAGGATATTTGAAAATGGGAAGTGTTTATAGATTGCACTTAATGAAATTTGAATACAGACCATGCCTATAAATAGGCTAAACACAACAACTTAACTCTAGAAAAAAGCAGAAAATCAAGAATAACAGCTATAAAATGCCACTAGACCACTGCTAGCCAAAAGTCTGCTGACCCAAACTTCAACTTCAGCTCCGAGCTTTGAATGAGTCAATCGAAGTATTAATCTTCAACAAATCTGCCCACGTGGACTGCAAATCATTCTCTAACATTCTATTTGTGGAAAATCGAATAATACCGGAAACTCCCAAAGTTGGTTACAGAATCAGGGCAATGCATCTGAAATATAGAATGCTGAAATGACGTTATTTCAGATGCATCTTGAACTTCCAAATGCATGAAATAATGTTGAAGGAAAAGCATGAGAGTGCAACCATCAAAACCTAGAACTCCCAAATAGTGAGGAGTTAAACCCATATCAACCCATCTTTCATAATAAAGTTAAAATTTTAGTATAACTTATAAATAAACTTGTGCTTTTAGTGTATGTTTTAGTATAACGTTTAGATAAACTTATCAAGTTCAATGGACGCCCATATGTATGTGTGTGCATTAGATATTGAAATTGTTCAAGGGCATTCTTCTAATATTTATATGAAATGGATTTTTGACAAGGAGTAATCGATATCTTTCTAGACTAGCAAGCTAATACTGAAAAAATATAAGATAGATATTGAAATGGTCATTTGACAAGTGGCTGTGGAAGTCCTCATAAACTAGAAAGTTGACAGAGAAAAGCAATCATAGAAACGCAGATATATTCAATCAAACATAATGGATATATATAGAAAATGAAGCAACTAGATTAATGTGAAGATTGAAGAAAAGTAATATTGATTAGAGTTTGAAGAAGCAAGTGGTACTTGTCGTGATAATCTCTCATATATTTTTATTACACGAGCCCATTTGGTCTGTAAACTTTTAAATATATGAGATCCAATTGATATTCGGTGCAATGAAGAACTTTACTGTTTAAAGAACCATAATTCATTGGCAAATATGACAATTTTTACTGGTCTACTAATCATTTCTCATTTTCAGATTATGAGTGAAAATAATTAATCAATTGTCTTTATTTTAATAAATATTTGAGGCCCAATTGATATCCGGTGCAATGAAGAGCTTCACATTTCAAAGAAGTTACCTTTCATCACAAGTATATATACATAAACTAGTACACTGATTAGAATCCCATCATTAAACATATTGGATATATATCATATATATTCTGATAATAGATATGCTGAAAAGTTTAATGGCAATTAGGGTTTTCTGCATAGTGTTCTTGTTTATTTCATTCACAGTTATAGCTAATGAAGATGGCCAGGTTAAAAATCCCTCCCTCACTACCGATCCTCAGACTTCTGCAGATTTGCATGTTTACAAATCTTTCTCTTTTGCCCACCGGCTAGAGCCATGCTTCACACAAGGAGACGTAGGAAATGCATGAGACTTCAAAGCAATAATCACTGTAATGGATGCAGGAGCATGAGCTCTCCTGGTAAGATAAATAAATAGAACTATACTTTGATTTATGAGTGATATTAGGTTATCTGTTCTTTGTTTTTTTGGTTCGATGTTCGTCTATTAGTTGCTTGTTTGGTACATTAAATGGAAGTTATGGAATCAAATTGGGAATAGCAATGGAATGTCTAATTTTAATTCATTCCATATAGTTTGGTAGCTTAAGAATTGAGCATGTATAGAATGGAATCATAATTAGTTTCAAGACCATAAGGTCCTTCAATAAAAATAAAATAAAGTATAATTAAGATGGTAAGTTGAAAAAAAAAAAAGAAATGCTGATTTTAAGGTGCATTAATCATAAGAATAGAGCATGGAATTAATGAGCAATCTAACCTCAAATTGTGAGAATGCTCAGGGACAAAATACTTTTGTTTTCAATCTTGTTCCATACCCTCTCACATTGGGCAGTAATTAGTCAAAGTATATGAGATATGATTGGATACAAAATATTTTAAGCCAAATGCTTTTTCTCACATCTATGGAATTAATATTGATTAAAACATGAAATATAATAGGGATTCTGTCTATCAAATGAGATCAAATTTTCATTTGAGAATATCGCATGAACTAATTAGGTTTATAATCTTCCATTTATGTTGCTCCACTGATTATGAATATTTCTGAATTAAGTCTTGATTATGAATATAGTCTTCCATTAAACAAGAAATGGATATATGTTTATGATGTTGATCAGCAGGTAAGAGTTCATTGCCTGAGCTAAAATGGGCCAAGGTTGAGATTGCTGTAATAACCATTATGAAGGAAAACCCTAATGTAGAGGTTAATTTGGATAAAACAAAGAGAGGAACCTGTTCCAGAATACCAATCCTAGAAGGGTAATTCTAATTATCGAAAATGGAATTGTATTGGAAACTCCACAATTGGTTACAGCCGGCATCTCAATTGAAAGAATGATAATGCTGTTATTATAGAAAGCTAAAATTGCAACAAGTGTAGGAATAAATTTGTCTAAATAAAAATGGTTATATTTTGATGAAATATGTAGAAACCAAGTTAGCTGAAATTTGGAAGTAATGAATAATGATCTCAAGTCAAGGTCTTTCCTTTGATTGTTTAAGCTCTACACTATCAACAATATCAAAACTACACATGTATTCAGATATCTCTGTAAATAGGACAAACAGAGATTTGAATCAGAAAATAATTAATACTGCTTAAAGGTTGTGAATTAATCTGAATAAATAAAAAATCCTCGTTTTTGTCCATGGCATTTATTTCCTTGTATTACAAAGGGCAAGTATTTTTTTTATATACAAAATGTTTAATTTAGTTGGTTTTTCTTTTTTATTTTTTTACAATACATGGATTCAATTTAAAAATTCAAAATGTGAGGATTTTTTTATTTTCTGCAAAATGATTAGAGCAAAAAGGGTTTCTCTCTCCTTATATATATATACACACTCCAAGATTTGGTGCCTCTCCGTACTCCTTCATCGTTTATGTATTTCTATGAAGTAGGACTTAAGCTTCTCTTGCTGTAATAGAATAGCTCTGGCTTCTCTCTATTTTTATTTTTTTTAATGTTAATACTCAGTTGATCAATCGATAAATTATCTAAATTAACACACAAAAAAAAAAGAAAAAATTGAGTGCCAATAAATATATGCAAGGCAGACATAGATATTAAAATATCCTTTACTTTTAAAACAAAAACATAAAATAAAAGTATTTTTAAATTTCATAAATTATTTTACATTAAATTAAATTTATTTAGTTAAAACTTTAAATTTTATATAAATTTTTTTTAAAAATTCTCTGTGGGAACTTCCGGGTCTGATTTTTTGTGGAGATCGATGACGGGGAACCATTTCTGCCTACAGTTGTGGATGGAGACACGGGTGGGAAAAATTTATCGGGATAAGAGACAGGAGAATACTCCCCGCTTCGTTGTCATCCCTACTGGGGATGAAGAGAAACAGATATGTTTATTGAGTCAAATTATTATGAGTTAAATTAGCTTAATTTATTAATAACTTTAATAAGTTAAATTTGAATTTAAAATTTTAACTTATTTATTGAATAATTTAAGTCTAAAATTTTTATAAATTTGATTCGTTAACTCATTTATATATATACATATATATATATATATATATATATATGATTATGTGTACATTATATATTTATTATATCATGTTGTATTTTTTTTATCGGTGTTGTATAAAGCGGATAGCAAAAAAATACGGCCAAGCTAAATCTTTTATAATTTTATTAGCAAATTGCATAGTAAGCGTTATTTAAATAATAGCAGATTTTTAAAAATATATAAAAATTATATATATAAAATAAAGTTAAGAAGACTTCAAAAAATAACTGAAAATAAGTAATAAATTACTAAATTAACAAAGACATTAGAACATTCATAAAAAATTATTAAAATATTTTAAAAATTATTTAAAAAGATAAAAATAAAAAGTAATAATTGCAAAGAAAATACAATAATCTAAATTGTCTAATACTCCTCAATATCTCCATCCTCTACTTCCTCTTGCTCATATCCAAAATCATCATTATCAACATTGTTGTCGTTTAGTTCATTCTCCTCTTCTTCATTTCTAATTGATTTATATGAAAGCTGATAACTAAGAATTCTAAAAGATGTGGTTTGACTATTAAATGATGATGTTGAAAGTGCATTTTTTCTTGTTTGTCCTCTAGTGCTTGTTTTGATTTCTGCTGATCTTGATGCAAAGTGCAAACAAGAGGGGCAGTCTTTGAAGAGTAGCAATACAAGAAGTAGAATGAAAAAACCATTTTCCTTTTTAATGAAGGCAACTAATTAATTACTTAAATAAGTTTTTTTTTTAAATTAAAAGACTAAAATATCCTTAAAAAACTAAATTCTATTGGTTATAAACTCAAAATTAAAATAAATAAATCAACTAGACAAGTCCGCTATCCGCTATAGTCACTGTATCTTAAAAATAGTACTTTAAGCCCAAATCCTAAGAGTGTTATTAATTTTTTTATTATGCTATCCCAGTATTTGCGGTCACGGTGATTGCTATTACCAACACTGGTTTTTATGACATCATTATATCATTTAATCAGTATTTAATTATTTCTTGTGGCTTATGGTTAAAAGTGGTTTTTAGATTGCTTTGTTTGGTTAATACTTTCAAGAACTTGATAATATCAATTATTATTTTTTATTAATTTAACTTGTTTTTTTGTTTATTTTATTAAATAAAATATGATTTTAAATAATTTTAACTAAACTCATCACTTATATTTAGGAAATATGATTTATGACATTAAATTAGGAAAATAGACTGTCCAATTAAATAACTAAATTTTATGTGAGTAGAGTTTAGTTTAATCTAGCTGCGCTGATGATACTCATTCCTACTCAAGCACTTAAACTATTAGTTATTTAAAAAAAAAATTCATGTAAACCAGAATTTTTATTTTTATTATTATTATAAATTTTCATCTATACCAAAATTAATAATATCATTTTTGTAATAAAGAAAGTCATTAAGTGTGATTTAGTTTGAGTAATATATAAAGAAGTTTGGGTTCAATTTTGTCATGTAAAAAAAATACCAAAAGAAGTATGTTTATAATATCATCAATAAAAGTAATTTAAAAAATTCATAGTAATTAAGAACAATCTAACTTTTAATTAATTAACACTTAAAATTATTCTTTTATCATCTAAGAAATTGCTTGGCTTTTTTTTTTTTCATTTTGAAATCACTTCTAGAATAAAAAAGCAATTTATGTATTTTATTTACTCTTCTACACTGAATTTTTTTTTTTTTTTTCCAAAGACCCTACACGCTCTCTGTTCCTATTTGCCCCCGTTTAAAACCAGGAGCACGTTTTCCCCAACCAGCATCCACCGTTGCCTCTATTTCGTCCCTATAATAATGTAATAAAGAAAAAAGAAAGAGAAAACTACTTGTACACCTCGTAAATATACACACAGTTTTTTTAATTTATTACAAAAGTAAAATTATAAATAAAAATTAAAATAATATAAAAATAAATAAAGAACAAAAGGAAAAACACAATACCTCTTCTAATAAAGACCCCGTTACTGATATGGTGAAAAAGCAAAAACGGAATAACTCTTCTAATTAACTTCCAAATTACAGCTGGATGTGGATTGTCTATAATCAATAGTAATTTAAATTGTATTTTAAATTTTTATTATACGTTTTTGTTTTAATGTATCATGTATATAAAATGGTATTTACATTGAAAAATAGTTATAGAAAGTAAATTTTCACAACTGAGGCTAGAAAAAAGAAAATAAAAAAGAGTTTAATCTGAAGAAAATCCAATTTAGCCATACAACAGTTTTTTTTTTTTTCATACGGAAAATTTTAAGTTTAGGAGCTGGGTGATGATAAAGTTTTTAAATTTAAAATCAAAGTAAAAATATAAATAAAATATTAAAATAATTATCATGTAAATTATTCTTATTCAAGTAATTAAAAATAATTAACTCTAAAAAAGAAAAAACTTTACAATACCTTTTCTTACCTTCCCAATCAGTGGTGCCGCCACCGGACCTTACCTCGTCCCAACTTTTTCAAAACAACTGAGTAATCAGCCGCCGCTATAGTCTCTTCTTCTTTATAAAACCCTTTTCAGCTCTTCTCTTGTCTGTGTCTGCTGCTTTCGAACCTACTCCAAAAATGGCAACTTTTTCTCTTCATCAGAGCAGCCTCTTCTCCTCCACGACCCTCCAAACCCGACCCAGGTCCAGACTCGCCATTTCTACGAAGGTCCGAATGTCGCTCCAAGAAACCGGACCCTCCATTGCCGTTGTGGGTGTCACTGGCGCCGTCGGCCAAGAGTTTCTCTCTGTCCTATCCGACCGTGACTTCCCTTACCGCTCCATAAAAATGCTCGCTTCCAAGCGCTCTGCCGGCCGGCGACTCACGTTTCAGGAAAATGAGTATGTTATCGAGGAGTTGACGGCGGACAGCTTCAACGGCGTCGATATTGCTCTGTTTAGTGCTGGTGGGTCGATTAGCAGAGAGTTCGGGCCCATTGCTGTTGACAAAGGGACTATTGTGGTGGATAATAGCTCGGCATTCCGGATGGACGAGAAGGTTCCGCTTGTGATTCCAGAAGTGAATCCTGAGGCAATGGGAGATATTAAGCTAGGAAACGGAAAGGGGGCTCTTATAGCTAACCCGAATTGCTCTACAATTATTTGCTTAGTGGCTGCTACACCTCTTCATCGACGAGCTACGGTACTCATTTCATTTTTTTTCTTTTTTTTTTCATTTTCATTTTTTGGCTTTTGAGATGAAATGAGAGTTTTGAATCAATTGTAGAATTCGGTCTTGTTACAATATGTGGTAATCTTTTGGTACATTTTTTTTTTTAAGTGTTATTTCACGGGGAAGCATGTGTATAGATGGCTTAGCCAACGAACTTTTGTTCCTTTTTAGGTCCAGCCATGAAATTCTTACATGTAATTAGTTTTTCTCTCTCCATTTATAGATTCTTTTAATGAATTGTCGTTTAAGATTATTGTATGTACAGAGTCTGGTTGTTTTGATGAGTTCCATGCGATGTGTAAATAAATTGATTTTTTCTTTTTTTGGGCAATGTAATTTAGTAGGAAATGGTGATTGAATCTATCTTGAGAATATTTTGTTCAAGTAGAGTTTAGGTGTCTATCAGTATCAGCCCGGCTTGCTTTAGAACTTGTGATTAGCTTCATCCTTGGTTCATTTTTCAACCATTACTAAATATTGCAGGTAAAACGTATGGTTGTTAGCACATATCAGGCTGCTAGTGGTGCTGGGGCTGCTGCCATGGAAGAGCTTGAGCAGCAAACTCGTGAGGTTTGTCTATCTGCGTATTTTGTTAACTATGTACAAGTAATACCAGTTTCATTCATTGCCTTCATTCAGGAACTGATTGATCTACATTTTTATAATTTAAGGTATTGGAGGGAAGACCACCTACTTGTAAAATATTTAGTCAACAGGTTTGTCTATATCTGAATGTATACGCTTTGATTAAAGGTCCAAGAACTGCTTACTAATGATATTACTCATTTTGCAGTATGCTTTTAATTTATTTTCACACAATGCATCCGTTCAATCAAATGGATATAATGAAGAGGAAATGAAAATGGTAAAGGAGACAAGGAAAATCTGGGTGAGTTGAAAATGATTCTTTGTATCTTTTTTATGAGCTTATTTCATCTTATTGAATTATTGAATGCTTTTCGATGATTTTACTTGTAGATGCTAATTTGGGCTCATTTATAATGTCTTTTTGCTGCTTTTGCAGAATGATCCAGATGTTAAAGTAACTGCCACTTGTATACGAGTTCCTGTCATGCGAGCCCATGCTGAAAGTGTGAATCTTCAATTTGAGAAACCCCTTGATGAGGTAGTTCATGTTCGCATTTTCTATAGCCTGCAAATATGATATTTCCTGTTTTAACATTGATGTTGGACTCAATGACATTTTACCTCACGGACTTTTGAATGACTTTTTGAGGGGTTTGTAGAGAAGTTGAGAATGCACGGAATGTCTTTGTGTTATGTTTCTTTTACTTACTTTTTTTCCTTTTCCTTTTAGCTCAGTCAACTCTTTTCTTAGAGGGAATTGATTAAGCCAACTGTATCGTTCCTTCGTTTCATCTAACTGGTATTCCTCTGCAATGGATTCAGGACAAATGTGAGAACTAAGGCATAGCTACATAGAAGCATGTAGTAACTAATGGTTTATAATTTGGGAAATTATACAGTGACTTGTGTTACTTTTATTTCTATACATTCTTCATTTCTCCTTCCATTTTGAAATTCTGAATGGCATAAAAATGTGACATCTTGATAATATGTTTATTTGGTGCGGCACATGACTGTTTAAAATATTTTAAAAAGGGTCCTTCCCTTTTCACATATAGGCTGAAATTCATGGTCTTAAAGGGCTTTGGGATATACGATGCTTGCTTCGGGTTGAATCAAGCTGCTCTTTTTGAAAAGACACTGAATCTTGATAGTGAACTAGTCTAGAAATTGGGATCTTGCCCATCTGAGTATATTTGGTTTTTGTATCTTCAGGACACCGCAAGAGACATACTGAAGAGTGCTCCGGGGATAGTGGTTATTGATGACCGCACAGCAAATCATTTTCCTACTCCATTGGAAGTGTCAAACAAAGATGATGTTGCAGTTGGCAGGATTCGCCGTGACTTGTCTCAAGAAGGAAATCAAGGGTAAATCTCTCTAAAGCCATAATAATATCATCATGTTTCAGTTAGCATTGCAGTTTGTCATAAGCATTTTAAGGAAATCAATGGTGGATATGCTCACAGGTTGGACATATTTGTTTGCGGGGATCAAATTCGCAAGGGAGCAGCACTTAACGCCATCCAAATTGCCGAGATGTTACTATGAGTCGGTAAATTTCAACGTTGAGGTTATTACAGATTAGGCTTCTTTTGAACTGATCATTTTTGTATCTGATAGTTGGATGTAGTTACTTATTTGTCCAGTGAGATTGCAGTAGTATGAGGCCCTTTAAAGGGAGAAAAGAACTCTTGATCAAAGGCATAGGCTTGCCATTTTTTCTGCAATGTTTAGAGTTTGAGCATATCGTTTTCCCAATATATGAAAGATTTTGTTGTTACATTAATTTTCTTTGTTGTGAGATAATTTTCAACCAGAAGTCGTATTTACTTTGATGCCTCTAGCAAATATGATTAGTTGCCTTATTATGAATCAGTCAATGCAGTTTGATACTAAGATTCCTAGCACATAACATTTGTCTCCTTTTCCAATCCACATTTGTGTAATTTTCCAAAACTTAGTAGGAAGAGCTTTGTTACTCTTGTGGTTCTGCCTATTTCAAACTGAATTACTCGGTTCCCAATATGGTGTTGGATACTGGTGTTTATACCAAAGAAGTTTTTTCAAGTGTAATTTTTCAAAACTTAATACGAAGAGTTTTGTCATTGTTATGGTTCTGTCCATTTCAATCCGGATTAGTTAGTTCTCAATATGGTGTTGGATACCGGTGTTCATACCAAAATATTTTTTCCAAAGCTTCAGTCTCATTCTGCTTCACAAGCTTGAATGATAACAAGACTTCTACAATCTTTAATCTGCTTATTGATATAGTTCGGATATCAGAGTCTTCATACAGGGACATTTATTTGGATTTATTAGTATGTTTAAAAGAGCTAATAAAAGTGGAGCAGTAAAATGGCAATGTTTAAACAATGAGATACAGTGAAAAGATATTAACTGATGTTTCTTTTCAGCTTCAGGTGAAAATACCTAGTAATCCAAAATGTTCTAGTTCAGCTTGTTGCTTTCAAAGGTCATATAACTTGATGCCGCGACAAAATCCTGTTTATTGCATTGTGATTGGTTAAAATGACTAATGGTCCATCCATTACTCTTTGGTGTTAAAACTATGAAGGACTTACTAATGGTCACACTTGAAGAAAAAAAATGCTCCTTCTCGTTTTCTTATGGATGGGGTATGAGAAGACTTTCTAAAATTGAATTAACTAGAATCACCAAAATACCCATACAAGAGGAGATAACTTTTTTCTTGTTTTGTCTCCTTTCCTGTCTCATTTTCTAATAAACTAGTTCACATTCTCTTTGCAATCAAGTTCCACTAAAGATATCATTTTTCAAAATTATCTAGGATTTTATGTAAAAGTTTAGAAGCTCGTTACAATGGGGGCTGATTTTATTATTTATGACTATTATTATAGATATTCTGGAGTAGTTTATTTCATTGAGCTTTCATCAAAATAATACCTTGTTTTGAAGATTTTAAGATGTACACATTAACATAAAAGTTTATGAGGTGTTTTTGAAATTTTGTGCCAACATAGAATTTTCCTAGTCTATGATATACTTTAAAAGTTGTCATTTCCTTGGAATTTATTTACTCCTCTCTCTAACTTTGAATAAGAGAAGGTAGAAGGTAGAGAAAATAAAAAGCCGAAATTTTTTTTAAGAGAGTTTGATGAAGTTAGAATTAATCAAGTTGAACTCAAGACTTTAATAATAATAATAATAAAAAACTTTAGTATTTAAATTGCTTCCAATGCATATCACTATGACAAGCTGAGTAGAGAAAGATATTACTAATTAGGAAATGTTGTGTGCATATGTATTAATGTACACCTCTTTGTATACACTATTTATTTTGTAATTATTTACATAGATAAAGCTATCAACAAAACGATAAGAGATGCAAAAAAAAAAAAGGTGAGTATGCACATAGGAGAAGAAAACTTTCCTTCTATTTGAACAAAGAAGAGAGAAGTGGTAGCAAAAGCAAAACAAAAAACCAACTAGAGCCATGCCCTTTTATTTATGTATATCAATTTTCTTTCCAAGAACATTTTATTTTCTGGGTTAGGGGACAAAAGAATGAGGGGATGAATCCAGTTTTGTCCTTTTCTAATGACTGCAGCAGCATAATCTGGCTCCTAACTCTTACAATTGAGTACTCATAGCTGAAGCTTCTGCGCTTTCTCCTTCGTTAACAGCTGCTGCATAGATGTTGAGTAGTTCAGTAGCAATAGGGTAACCTGGAAGACAAACAGGAAATCCCGATTGCTCAAGTGAAAGAAAACTAAAATGATCATATACTTTCGATGAACATACCATTATACTTTTAATGTTGAAAAGGGACCAATTCTTGCAGCCATGTTGGCTCGAGCATCCACTGTTGTCAATATTTGAGGTACTGACATACCACCAGATATAACAATTTCTGCAGCAAATGGAAACAAAAATATTGAAATTGGTCTTAACCAAGAGATCATGGTTACAGAAATGTGGAAGCCTGTGGTTTTTTGGCCAAAAACATACCAATCCCTTCTCGCACAGACAGATTAGGCCTCAGAACATCGTTCGAACTGATCAGAAAAATGTCCCCAAGATATAAGTGATTGGTGGGAACATAAACACAACAAAGCTCTTCTTCATGTGTGCTCCTCTGCAGTATGACTGTAGAAGTGATGAATCCAAGAGCATATTCACCGATGCGTGGATGCCTTATGATGGCAACTTCCTTGAAAGCATTAGAGCTTTGATCTGTAATGACGCTAAAAGAATTGATTTTCTTTTCCTTCTCATCCCACAAAATCTGACAAGGCATTGAGTTTCAATACAGGGATGCCACAATAAGGAAATTTGTTGAGTTATACCTGGTGATATTGCTGCACTTATTTGCTTTGAAGCAGCATAGATATAGCTTACAAGAGGCATTTTCTTGATGAACCATTCTCCAAGGGTGAGAACAGAAGTTCCCAACCATGATGACATGAAAATACCAACCAAGAAGATGAAGGTTATGGAGGTGACAAATCCGAGACCTGCCATTGTCCAAATTTATCAAATAAGAAAGTGGAGTACAATGTGTAACTAAGACTGGAAGACATGAATAAAACATGATTTGAAACCCAGATCCTCAAGACTCCAAAAATTGAATCACATCAATTTTGAGACATATTTCATGATGTTAACTTGCAAGGGATACATTGGTTGAAGTTTACCACAGAGATGCAACATTTCACATTACTTCAAAAGAACTTCAAACACTGCTAAAATTGCTAAAAGACAATGCAGTTGTCTCATATCGCCATATCATACAACTGCATTGTCACTGCCCCTAAAATTCACACACCTATTCCAAAATCTAAAGGACAAGGTAACAATCATTCACCCCACTGCTGCTCAGTGAGAATGCAATCGAACTTCAAACATTGGAATCCCATGAATTTTACCCACTCAAAGCTAAAACTAGTTACATTCCAAAGAACTAAGCAATCAAAGCAGATAAAATGGAAGGCAATAAGTGCAGATGGTTATCACTTACCAAAGATATTTATCCCTAGATGATTATATATTGGGGAGAAGAAACCATCCACGAAGCGGATGAATCCCCAGGTGACATAGAATGTTATAGCCAAAGGAAGAAGGATAACACTGCAAAAGTGCAATCAGACAAGAGTGTTAAATTAAGGATCCACAAAAAGAAGAAATTCTTAGCTACTCTAGAGTACTACACCCACTATATGCAAGAATTGGGAAATTCAGAACAGCAAAATGGGAGAACAGAGAAGCATTTTAAATGTTAAATTTCTGGTGCTTAATAATGGCACTATGTAGGTACAGGAGTCTAAGACTGCACAATTTTTAGTTACCATTCATCATTCTAGAAACAGATGTTTGCCGAGGCTCTAAAATACTTTCAATCAAAATCCAGTAAAACAGAATGCAGCCACCATCCATCTAGATTGCAAGCATGGAATTTGGATAAACTTGCCATCAAATTTCCAGTTGAATTCATAACAAAATTAAATGTCTTAGCAATCAATCATCAAAAGGCGAGTACTTGATCAACGAAATCATACACAGAACTTACCATCCTGACATAAACTTCTTCGATGCCCAGCTGCGAATTACTTTGGAAAACGCCTGAATAATCGACAAAGAAATTTCATTTCGCTAAAGATCGATAAAAGGGAAAATGGGTTTCTCGCAATTCCTTATGTGCCGGTCAATCAAAATGTTTGAAAGGAAGAAAGATGAACCTCTTGTCCCGGGTGATGATGAGTGGAGTTAGCGGTAGGAGAAGAAGAGGGAGACGATGATTTAGAGTTATCTTTCACAGAGTTTCCTGAGACAGGAATGAGAAGCTCTAGATCTCTCTCCCTCTCTCTCGTCGACATTGTCTTGTTCCTCGGATTATTTATTGGTCTTGCGTTTGTTCCTGTGTCTTTCTCCGTTTCTGTGTCTCTGTGCGGCTACGCAGAGTAACGAAGGAACTGGTAGATCATGTGTTTCTTCTTCAGCTCAGGGCATTAAGGGATAAACGGAATTTCTCAACAGAAAATTAAATGTAACAACGCCAATTAAGGCGCCGTTTGGCTCCAAATCATTTGTATGGTCGATTGGCTATGTTTTCTACTTTTCTTGTTCTCCAGCACACATGGCAGAAAATTAGATGAGCCACGTCTGCTGATATGGAACGATTCGTTTAATTCACCCTTGGTTTTGCATGTGCAAAGCCATTTTTGGTTTGGGTTTAAGCAAAAGGAATGCACTTTTTTTTTCTACAAAGGAAAATGTTAAATGTATCATTGTTTGTATAGATAATGTATTTGTTAGTTAATTGTAAAGTAAAATTATAAATAAAAATGTATGAGAAATAAAAAATAAGAGATATAAAAAAATTGTAAAAATTAATATAAAATTATGAATATACTGATAACATATCTCTTACAAATCATATGAAAGTCTGAAAAATAAATTTATTCGTCAAAATTAATTATTAAAATATCAGTGGAGCTATATGATTTATATGTAATGATTTTTTTAGTAGGCTGAATGTTATATATCATGTATAAACATAATAATCACAATTAACATGATCTTGGTTTAGTAGTAGTAGAGTTTCAAGATGTTGCCTCCCATCTCGATTATGGATTAAACACTTTGAAGATACCATAACTCAAGAGGTGTAAACGGTATAGTTTGGTGAGGTTTAAGCAAAAAAATACTTCAAACCAACATGAGTGGTTTGAGTGTTAACTCACGCACTTGATAAATAATGAAATGAAAGAAATTTTAATCTAAAAAATTAGATTTCTGACAAAAAAACTTAGTACAGTTAATAAAAATTGAATATATATTTCATAAAAATGTGTGTTAAAGTCTTACCATTAATGAGAAGATCTCACTAGTGAGTCATTTGTAATTATTTTTGTAAGTGCTCTTTAAGCTTTGAGACATTTCTTTCTAACAACTACTTTACATATTTTTTTTCAAAGAAAAAAAAACCTCAGAACTCCTGTATAGTTGCATCCTCTTTTCTTTTTTAAAGAAAATCTTTTGTCAAATGCATATGCCATTCATTTTAGGTGTGATAAGGAGAAATCAGAAATGTTAGAATTTATACGACTGCACTTTTCCTTTACTCTCTTTTTCTTTTGTTGTGCCATAAAATTGCACTTTAAGTACATGGATAAGTAATGCAATGGCTCCATTATGGCGCATTTCATGGTAGAAATTAAGAAAGGGAAATTTCCACTAAGAAAAGTTTATGATTCCAGCCAAAGCATCTTTCCTTTATCAAATTTCAAAAGCTGCTACAGAGTGTTTTTTCTTTACACCATAATCATGGAATTGACTAATATGTCCACTTTTTTTTTTTGGCTCCATATAACCAAAATATATGTCTCTTGTAAAAAGAAGTTCAGCATATAACTGTTAAATGTTTATTCATCACTCTGTACATTGATTATAACCAAAATGAATACTGTCCTTTTTTGGAAAAAAAAAAAGTTTAGATGAAACAAGGGTATTTCATTCTGAAGTTATAAACAGGATATAACTTTTAAAAGTATCAAAGAGGGAGCCAGAATTTAAGTAACGGGTGAGATTAAAAACTTGGGAACCATACATGGCACCTCTCTTGTTCTCCATTACCCCCGCCACTAAAAGAGTTATATCGATACTTAGAGAATATCATACATAAGAATAGATTTGAACCATTACGCCCCTCATGCAGTACTTCTTCACACGTGCTTCTCGGTGCAAACCAATGTGGTGTCTAAAATGGCTCGAACCGAATGTTGGTATCTAATGTGATGCCGATTATTCTTTACACAAGTGTGCTTAAATACGAAGTAACTTGGCATGAAAGTTATTTTTGGTATTTGACTTAGATAAGTGTTGCTAGATTATTTCTGAAAGAGAAATTTTAAATTTATTTTATACACCCTTCTTAAAAGTACTACAGATTACTGTCATTTTGTTTAAAGATTAAGGTTGGTAGTTATCACAAAATAATTAGCTTGTTCTATGGTTAGAGTTTAGTAGATAGTTAGAGGACTCAGCTTCTCTACTAAATACACTATTTAGCCTAAAGGTTGTGTGCCATTAATTGAGTTAATGGATAGATATATAATGTGAAGTTGTGTATGCAATAATTGAACTTTAAGAGGAAAATTAATTAGGTCAAGTGGCACACAACAATTTAAGTACATTGATAAATATTTAAGATGATGAGGGTGAGGAGAGACTTTCTTATTCAAAAATCAAAATATCAAAATTTGTCATAGGTCTCAACGAAGACTTATTGTGACATTTACAAATTATCTATTAAAACAGGAAGTTAGTAGTGAAATTTAGACTAGAAGCCATGTATTTTTAATCCTTATAAAAACAAGTTCAACCAAATTAACTTTCTTGAAATATTTGAATGTTGGGAAAAAATTAATGATAATTTTTTTTTTGTTAGGTCAGATGTGGTTATTGAAGAAAACAAAGTAATAGGAACAAAACAAATTAAGGATGCATGTGCAGCCAGCCCCCCCAAATCATGAATGATTTTACTAAATACTCGTGAATTATTTGTTTTCTTTCACTGTAAGCATTACTCAAAATATCCCTAAATTCTTATGATGGATATATAGTTTATGGAAGACAAAGCATGCAATTGGAACCAAAAAATCATTGTGGATAAGTATATAACATCTCTTTTTTGTCTTTTTCTTAACATAACATCACAAACCATACCATAATTAAAGATGATATAGTACATAATTAAACATTTGAACTTACCCAAACTAACTTGACCATAGCTAGCTGGTAGGCCTTAGTTTTTCTGTTGAACACACTCTAAATAGCTTAAATTAACTCAGCAGATGTATTTTACGTGTTTTGATTGAATGACTCAAATGTCTTTAGTAGAAGTTCTGTTCTACAGAGAAGTCAATTTCCTAGCTGGTAACACTAAAACCTTTCCCTTTTGGCAATGCTGGTATCTTTCTGCAAAGTTGAACTAAAATGCCATGAAAGAATATATTGTACTTCAGATTGTCCAGTAGCTACAGAAAAGCCAACCCTAACCCATTCTGGAAGAACAGTTGACAAATCAACAGCATGTGCAAAAGTATAATGTGAACCATTAGGGTAAGTCAAAACAACACTCAAGATTTTGGAAAATGGGTCATAACTTATATGTGCAGTGGCTATTGACCCACTCAAAATATCACTGTCTCCCCATCTCACAGTTGCCTATGATTGAATTCTATTAACATCAATTCCAATATGTCTATAAGGTGGATCATTCAAATCCTCGTTGATCCAAGTATCGAATTCAACAGCAACAACTTGATTTCTTGATGGATCAAGAGCAAGATCTCTAAGAAAAAATCCAAGAACTCCTTGTATACCTTTGACCTCAGAATCAAGTGGTGCAATAAAGAAGGCGAGTCCATCAGCTGGAGTATCAGTGGCTTTCAATACAAAGGAAAATGCGGTGTAAAAGCTGGCCAGGCGACCTGCGCTGCGTTGCCAAAGGTGCACTGGTGTATCATATAAGGCTCGCCCTACGCTGGGGTGGGTGCGCACTGGCTCGCCTTGTCAGTCATGGTGAGTTGTAATGTCCCAGCAGATACATGGGCGTCGCCTTGGAAGATTATAATGACACTTACATCTGACCAGAAATTGAAGGTGAACTGAACTGAATCTGATCTTGAAGATGATGAGTTTGTCTTCTTTCGCTTGGACATGTGTAGTTTTGTGTTTGATGAGAAAGCCATGGTTGTGAGGAGGAAGAAAGTTATGAAGACTTCTAGAGAAACAGACATGTATGGCTTTGAATTGTGGTTTAACACAGGATGTGGACACTATAAATACATAGTGAGGCAACTAATATATAATAATAATAATAAATGCTAAATGGACTATAGGAAGATACCAATTAGTCCCATTTCATCACATCTTCATCTTAAAAACTTATCCATATATATATTTATCTATGATAAGGAGAAAAGGCCAAAGAAGAGGATATATGATAGAATGTTCCAAAAGAATGACCCTAGAAGCTCCTTTGGTTCATCCTTCAACGTTTACACATGATGAACGATGAATTCAAATGAGAATGCCGGCCACAGTAGAAGATATTGGTTTTCAAAATTAAATTTAGTATCAAGTCCATGTTGGCCCAACGATTTGGGTTTATCACTAAAAGTGAGTAGTTTCCCTACATTTTACAGTGGGTCATTTTAATGGGATTAAAAATCACAAAGAACACATATGTAAATGGTCAAGATAATATTTATTTATTTATTTACAAAAATACTAACCACTCTTGTTTTTTATTTTAGTGTGTGTAAAGTTATTCTAACAATGTTAATGTATGAGACTAATTTTTGTTTAAATTTGAACAATAACAAATAGATTAATTTATTTTAGCAAGAGAGTAATTCAAGATTTTAAGAAGAGATTATAGACATAAAATATGCTAGCATACAACTTCGTTGTTTCATTGTACCAGCGCTTTGCTTACTCCTTCACTAACCGATTTTCATTCTCTTTTACTTGTCCTTTTTCATTTAAATTTTGTAGTTAGGGATAAGAAGAAACCGACTTTATAGGATAGATTATTATTTGTTCAGTTGCCTAAGTATATATTGTTAATTTGAGATTAGATAAAGAAAAAATTCACACACACTTAACCAAAAGAGAAAAAGAATCTGATAATAGGCCACTACTATATTTGCTAAGCATTCAAAATTCACATTTCTTCCATTCAGTCACAAGAGTGCCTTTTATAGGCTAGATTATTCAATAAAAATATATAACTTAAACATAAAGAAAAAGATTGACTACCTTTTATAAGCTAGATTACTCAATAAAAATATATAATTTAAACACAACGAAAAAACTGCCTTTTATAGGCTAGATTACTCAATAAAAATATATAACTTAAACACAAAGAAACCATTTGATTGGTTGGTGAATTGGTGCAATTTGAAAAGCTTTCTTCATGTAGTGAATTTCGGCTCCAATTAGTAGCTTTTTGCAGCTACACTGCTGCACCTCTCTGTAGCTCACCATGTTTAACTGCTGCATATTTTTATTTTTTTTGAGAGTCATAATATTTTTTTACAGTTATATTATTTTATTTGCTGTCATAACATATATAACATTCCCAATCCTGTGTTAAATCACAATTCACAGCCACGGCTCTCTCCTAAAACAGCTATACTTGCCTATTTCTCCATCTTTTCTTCCTCACGACTGTGGCTTTTCTCAAACACAGATCTGCACACCACAGCATGAAACAAGATGACCTCGTCATCAAGATCAGATTCAGTTCGTTTCACCTTCACCGATTTCTGGTCTGACGTAAGTGATATCATAACCTTCCAAGGTGATGCACATGTATCAACTGGGACTCTACAACTCACCAAGACAGATGAAGATGGTGCACCAGTGCACCGCAGCGTAGGGCGAGCCTTGTATGATGCACCAGTCCACCTTTGGAAACGCAGCACAGGTCGCCTCGCCAGCTTTTACACCACATTTTCCTTTGTATTGAAAGCCACTTCTGATACTCCAGCTGATGGACTCACCTTCTTTATTGCACCACTTGATTCTGACATCAAAGGTACTGCAGGAGTCCTTGGACTTTTTGATAGGGATAATGCTCTTGACCCCTCTAAGAATCAAGTAGTTGCAGTTGAATTTGATACTTGGGTCAATCAGGATCTAAATGATCCACCATATAGACATATAGGAATTGATGTCAATAGAATTGAATCAGAAGCAACTGTGAGATGGAAAGACAGTGATGCTTTGAGTGGATCACTAGCCACTGCACATATAAGTTATGACCCTTTTTCTAAAATCTTAAGTGTTGTCGTAACTTACCCTAATGGTGGACATTATACTCTTGCACATGCTGTCGATTTGTCAACTGTTCTTCCAGAATGGGTTAAGATTGGCTTTTCCGGAGCCACTGGACAGTTTGAAACTCAGTATATTCTTTCATGGCATTTTAGCTCAACTTTGCAGGACAATACTGGCATCGCCAAAAGGAGGCCAAAACCTCGTTGGATCTGACTGGGTGCTGGTGTGAAAATTCAGCAGTGATAAGTTTTAAGTTCAAGTGTTTGTCTAATTAGTTTTCCGTGTCACCTTATGTATTGGGATTGAAAATTTTTTATGAGATTTTAAGTTGAAGTTAATGTGTCATCTCACCATTTTTGGTTTGGGTTTAGGCAAAAGGAATGCACCTTTTTTTTTTTTTGGAATATATATATATATATATATATATATATATATATATATTGGATATAAATATAAAATTCATACACAATCTCAATATTACAAAGGAAAATGTTACATGTAACATTGTTTGTATACATTATGTATTTGTTAGTTAATTGTAAAGTAAAATTATAAATAAAAATGTATAAGAAATAAAAAATAAGAGAGATATAAAAACAAATATCTAAAAAATTAATATAAAATTATGAATATACTGATAATATATCTCTTACAATCATACGATGGCTTGAAAAATAAATTTATTTGTTATAATTAATTATTAAAATATCAATGGAACTATATAATTGTATATGTAATAATTTTTTTTTTGGAGGCTGAATGTTATATATCATGTATAAACATACTCATCACAACTAACATGATCTTGGTTTAGTAGTAGTAGAGTTTCAAGATGTTGCCTTCCATCTCGAATATCATCTCGAATATGGATTAAACACTTTTAAGATACCATAACTCGAGGTGTAAGCGATAGAGTTTGGTGCGGTTTGAGAAAAAAAAAAAACATCAAACCAACATGGACGGTTTGATTGTTAACCCAAGCACTTGATAAATAATGAAATGAAAGAAATTTTTATCTAAAAAATTAGAATTCTGACAGCAAAGGTTATTGCAGTTAATAATGATTGAATATATATTTTATAAAAATGTGTGTTAAAGTCATACCACTAATGTGAAGATTTTATTGGTGAGTCATTTATAATTATTTTTGCAAGTGTTTTTTAAGCTTTGAAACATTTCCTTATAACAACTACTTTACATATTTTTTTTTTCAAAGAAAAAAAATTCATAACTCCTATATAGTTGCATCCTCTTTTCTGTTTTAAAGAAAATCTTTTTGTCAAATGCATATGCCATTCATTTTAGGTGTGAAAGGGAGAAATCAGAAATGTTGGAACTTATACGATTGCACTTTTCCTTTTCTCTCTTTTTCTTTGTTGAGCCATAAAATTGCACTTTAAGCACACGGATAAGCAATGCAATGGCTCCATTATGGCGCATTTCATGGTAGAAATTAAGAAAGGGAAATTTCCACTAAGAAAAGTTCATGATTCCAGGCAAAACATGTTTCCTTTATCAAATTTCAAAAGCTGCTACAGAGTGTTTTTTATTTACACCATAATCATGAAATTGACTAATATATCCACTTTTTTTTTTTTTTTTTCTGCTCCATATAACTAGGGGTGGGCACGGGACGGAACGTCTGGGTATTCCATCTCGGCCTAAAAGATTCGGGACAATTTCAGAATGAGACAATTCGGGACTCAGGACGGAACCAATACACAATTTTGTGTCCTAGTTAATTTTCAGGACAGGACCGAGATAAGCAAAATCTCGTCCCAATCCCGTCCCGAAATTGTCTTGATACCTATATATGTTGGTCCAATTTATTAGTTTTTAAACCTCTATTTTTATTGTTTACACACCATCTTTCATCTTTTCTAACTTTCAACACCTCTCTTATTACTTTATACACCCGCTTATCATTTTACACTTCCAGCAGCCCTTTTTTTTTTTATCTTTTTTTAAATTTAACCAGGATGAGACGGGACAAAGGAGTCGGGACGTTAATCGGGACAGGACTGAGATAAAACCAAACAAGGCTATATAAAATCGATACGAAACAAGACAGGACAAAAGTCTAAAAAAAAAATTTTTGAATGGGACCGGGATAGCCAAATTCCTGGCTCGTCTAGGCCCGTGCCCACCCCTACATATAACCAACATATATGTCTCTTGTAAAAAGAAGTTCAGCATATAGTTGTTAAATGTTTATTCATCACTCTGTACATTGATTGTAACCAAAATAAATGCTGCCTTTATTTAGAAAAAAGAAAAGTTTAGGTAAAACAAGGTTATTTCATTCTGAAGTTATAAGCAGGATATAACTTTTAAAAGAATCAAAGAGGGAGCCAGAATTAAAGCATGCTGTGAGATTAAAAACTTGGGAACCATGCATGGCACCTCTATTGGTCTCCATTACCTCCGCCACCAAAGAAGTTATATCAATACTTATAGATTATCATACATAATAGATTTGAACTATTATACCTCTCATGCAGTACTTCTTTACACATGTTTCTCGGTGCAAATCAATGTGGTGTCTAAAATGGCTCGAACCGAACATTGATATCTAATATAATGCTAATTATTTTTTACACTTGTACTAGAATCCAAAGTACTTGGCATGAAAGTTACATTTGGTATTTGACTTAGATAAGTGTTGCTAGATTATTTTCAAAAGAGAAATTTTAAATTTATTTTATACACCTTTTCTAAAAATACTACAGTTTACTATCATTTTTTTTTTAAATATTAAGGTTGGTAGTTATCCCAAAATAATTAGCTTGTTCTATCGCTAGAGTTTAGTAGATAGTTAGAGGGCTCAGCTTCTCTACTAAATACATTATTTAGCCTAAAGGTTGTGTGCCATTAATTGAGTTAATGGATACAGATATAATGTGAAGTTGTGTATGCAATAATTGAACTTTAAGAGGAAAATTAATTAGGACAAGTGGCACACTATAATCTAAGTACATTGATGAATGTTTAAGATGATCAGGGTGAGGATAGACTCTCATTCAAATATCTAGGTTTATTCACAGGTATAAATGAAGAATTATTGTAATATTTACAAATTGTCTATTTTAATAGGGAGTTAGTAGCGAAATTTAGACTTTGGTCTAGAAGCATTGTATTTTCAATTCTTATAAAAACAAGTTAAACCAAATTAACTTTTTTGAAAGATTTGTATGTTGGGAAAAAATTATCAATTAATTTTTTTTTTTTTGTTAGGTCAGATGTGGTTATTGAAGAAAACAGAGTAATAGGAACAAAACAAATCAAGTTTAGGATACATGTGCAGCCAGCCCCTCCAAATCATGAACGATTGTACTCAAAACTCGTGAATTATCTGTGTTTTTCAGTGTAAGCATTACCCCTAATCCCTAAATTCTTACGATGGATATAGAGTTTATGGAAGACAAAACATGCAATTGGAACCAAAAAATCATTGTGGATAAGTATATAACATCTCTTTTTTTTTTTTTCTTAACAAAACATCACAACCCATATCATAATTAAAGATGATATAGTACATAAGTAAACATTTGAACTTACCCAAACATATAACTTGACCATAGCTAGGTGGTAGGACTCAGTTTTTATGTCGAACACACTATGTAAAGCCCAAATTAGCTCACCAGATGTATTTTATGTGTTTTGGTTGAATGACCTAATGTGCTCAATAAAAGCTCTACTCCGCAAAGAAGCCAATTTCTTAGCTGGTAACGCTAAAATCTTTACCTTTTGGCAATGCTGGTATCTTTCTGCAAAGTTGAACTAAAATGCCATGAAAGAATATATTGTACTTCAGATTGTCCAGTAGCTGCAGAAAAGCCAACCCTAACCCATTCTGGAAGAACAGATGACAAATCAACAGCATGTGCAAGAGTATAATGTGAACCATTAGGGTAAGTCAAAACAACACTCAAGATTTTGGAAAATGGGTCATAACTTATATGTGCAGTGGCTATTGACTCACTCAAAACATCACTGTCTCTCCATCTCACAGTTGCCTCTGATTGAATTCTATTAACATCAATTCCAATATGTCTATAAGGTGGATCATTCAAATCCTCGTTGATCCATGTATCGAATTCAACAGCAACAACTTGATTTGATGGATCAAGAGCAAGATCTGTACGAAAAAGTCCAAGAACTGCTTGTATACCTTTGATCTCATAATCAAGTGGTGCAATAAAGAAGGTGAGTCCATCTGCTGACGTATCAGAAGTGGCTTTTGTAACACCTTATCTTAACTCTTATATTTAAGAAAATACATTTCATTTAATCCTATTTCATAAGACAATTACCAATTAGAAGTTTAAGTCTTAGTTGGACAGCTTACTGTTTTAGACAGTTTGCTGCCCTATTCTTGTAAAATATGAAAACGTGACATGTAAATGTCAGAAAATCATGAAAAGCTCCAGATTACAATTTGGTGTGTCTAGAACATGTGATAAAAATTTCATACAAAATATTGTTGGTTTGATGGGTCAAATAAGTAAAGTTTGTATACTGCCCTGTGTACTACAAAAACACTGTTTAGCCACTTTGGAAAATTATTTGGGCATGGAATTGTGCTCCAATTGCCACAGAATTTGGTATGGACGAATGTCAATATGTCAAATGCTTGCTATAAAATTTTTAAGTAAAAAATCATGGTTTAAGGCATCTTACTCAATTTATACTTTTAGTTGCCAAAAAAACCGGTTTTGGGTTAGGGCACATGCCGGAGTAAAATTCTATTAATTTACCTCTTCCTTCTATTCAGTCCATTTCTCATACATGAACATAATAATACATCCTCATACATCAAGTGTTCAATTTCAACAAATAAATTACACATTAATCATAATATTATACAATTTAAATCACAATCACACTCTATGTGAAGCTTGGCAGCCACCCTTGGTGTTTCTCCACCTGGAAATCATTGGTATTTCCACAAAAATGGATATGAGACCTCAAGTCTCAGTAGCTAATGAGCCCATTAGTAAAAATACAAGGTTAGAAATAGTTAATAATCTCAACCAACAGCATATGAATGCAAAGGAGACACCATGGTGCACATACTAACACATACTCACTTAGAACCACTTATTTGGCAACTCTAAGCATCACAGCATGATATTCCTCTTGAATATCACTTAAACACAGAAAAGAGGATAGATAATAGCATATCACAAACATTCATATCCATAAGCAATTACATAGCATGCAAGAAGAGGTTAAGGAGTCATTAGCTACCCTAACTCCTAGCTTTCTTTCTCTTCTTCTTTTCTTTGGCTGTAGCTTTGCCGACCTCCTCCCTTCTCCTCTTTTCTTTCTTTTTCCCCTCCTTCAGCCTCAAGTTGCCGACTTCCCTTTCTCTAGATTTCTCCATATTTATTTCATTTATTTCCCTCTAACGTTTTATTATTTCCTTCACAAATATCATGGAGATATGCAAGCATGTTATTACTAGTGTCATATTCTCATTGGTTGACTCCATTGACTCATCACTCCTCCTTAACCGACTTGCCCATCTTCAGCTGAATGAGCTCATGCGCCACTTTCACATGCCTCCCTTTTATTGTCTCTATTATTTGCCTCTCAAAATTATACAAAATATCAAGTGTATCATTATCATACTATGACATGTTGTCAAGCTTTGATTGATGGGAGTGTCCTCTCTTTAATTGCACACTTTCTAGAGGTTAAAACATGCAAAGTGGCGTGGAGGACTAGGGCTGCAGCTGCTGCACTCTTAGTTCAATCAGGACTAGATCCTTCTAATGTAACTAGCCTAGTCTAGTTTCCCTCATTCTATTTCAACTAGTTGTTTCATATTTTCATTATTTATAAATGTGAAACTAGTTGTCTAAATCTTATTCAATTAGGTCCTCATGAATAAAATAACATGATTTCATTTACTCATGCTCATGCAAGATATCAAATTGTCATTGGCGGCAAACATGCACGTATGCTTACTCACATAAAAATGTAAGTGTAATTTATATAACCACATACATATAAGGAACTCAGCTTTAAGAAATTACATTAGGGAATGTCTTGTGCATGCTTATAAAAATGAGAATAATGCACATGTACACTTACTCAACTATTTAATTAGGGGATGTTACATATAGCTTCTTATTTCTCTTGGTTTCCAACTAAATGACATCATTTAGTTCATTTTTATAATGCCTTATATATATATATATATATATATATATATATATATATATATGTATATATATAATGACATAACATCATATAATTATATAACATCAATCATATAATTACATAACATCAAATTCCTAGCTATATGTGCATATACAAATAAATATCCTCATGCATACTCTCACCCTTCTCATTTGCATTTAGCAAACATACCACTAATTAAATTATTCTAATGTAGATTTATATTATTTTCTTAGAAAATTTGGGATGTTACAGCTTTCAATACAATGGAAAATGTGGTGTAAAAGCTAGCCAGGTGACCTGTGCTGCGTTGCCAAAGGTGCACTGGTGTATCATATAAGGCTCGCCCTACGCTGGGGTGGGTGCGCACTGGCTCGCCATTTTTGTCAGTCATGGTGAGTTGTAGAATCCCAGCAGATACATGGGCATCGCCTTGGAAGATTAAAATGTCACTTACATCTGACCAGAAATTGTTGAAGGTGAACTGAACTGAATCTGATCTTGAAGATGATGAATTCGTCTTGTTTTGCTTGGACAGGTGTAGTTTTGTGTTAGATGAGAAAGCCATAGTTGTGAGGAGGAAGAAAGTTATGAAGACCTCTAGAGAAACAGACATGTATGGCTTTGAATTGTGGTTTAACACAGGATGTGGACATTATAAATACATAGTGAGGCAATTGAAATAATAATAATAATAATTAATGTTAAATGGACTATAGGAAGATACCAATTGGTCCCATTTCTTCACATTTTCATCTTAAAAATTTATCCATATATATTTGTCTATGACAAGGAGAAAAGGCCAAAGAAAAGGATTATATGATAGAATGTTCCAAAAGAATGAGCCAAGAAGCTCCTTTGGTTCATCCATCAAGGTTTGCTCACGAGCGATAAATTCAAGTCAGAATGCCGGCCACAGTAAAAGATATTGGTTTTCGAAATTAAATTTAATATCAAGTCCATGCTGGCCCAACGATTTGGGTTTATCACTAAAAGTGAGTAGTTTCCCTACATTCTACAGTAGGTCATTTTAATGGGATTAAGAATCACAATAACCACATATACATATGCTTAAGATAATATATATATATATATATATATATATATATATATATATATATATATATATATATATATATATATATATATATATATATATATATATATATATATATGTATGTATGTATATACATATATATATATCTATATATATATATATATATATACAGGGAAATACGAACCACTAAAGTTATTCCTGAGACTAGTTTTTGTTTAAAATAAAAAAATAACAAATAAATTAATTTATCTTAATAAGAGAGACTCAAAATTTTGAAAAGAGACTTTATAGGATAGATTATTATTTCTTCAGTTGCCTAAGTATTATAACATTCCTCATCCTGTATTAAATCACAATTCACAGCCACGGCTCTCTCCTAAAACAGCTATACTTGTCTATTTCTGCATCTTTTCTTCCTCACAACTGTGGCTTTTCTCAAACACAGATCCCCACACTACTGCATGAAACAAGATGAGTTCGTCATCAAGATCAGATTCAGTTCGTTTCACCTTCACCGATTTCTGGTCTGACGTAAGTGATATCATAACCTTCCAAGGTGATGCACATGTATCAACTGGGACTCTTCAACTCACCAAGACAGATGAAGATGGTGCACCGGTGCACCGCAGGGTAGGGCGAGCCTTGTATGATGCACCAGTTCACCTTTGGCAACGCGGCACAGGTCGCCTCTCCAGCTTTTACAAAGCATTCTCCTTTGTATTGAAAGCTACTGCTCATAATCCATCTGATGGACTTACCTTCTTTATTGCACCACTTGATTCTGACATCAAAGGTATTGCAGGAGTCCTTGGACTTTTTGATTGGGATAATGCTCTTGACCCCTCTAAGAATCAAGTAGTTGCAGTTGAATTTGATACTTGGGTCAATCAGGATCTAAATGATCCACCATATAGACATACAGGAATTGATGTCAATAGAATTGAATCAGAGGCAACTGTGAGATGGAAAGACAGTGATGCTTTGAGTGGATCACTAGCCACTGCGCATATAAGTTATGACCCTTTTTCTAAAATCTTAAGTGTTATTGTAACTTACCCTAATGGTGGACATTATACTCTTGTTCATGCTGTTGATTTGTCAACTGTTCTTCCAGAATGGGTTAAGGTTGGCTTTTCCGGAGCCACTGGACAGTTTGAAACTCAGTATATTCTTTCATGGCATTTTAGCTCAACTTTGCAGAAAAATACTGGCATTGCCAAAAGGAGACCAAAACCTCTTGGGATCACCTGACTGGATACTGGTGTGAAAATTCAGCAGTGATAAGTTTTAAGTTCAAGTGTTTGTCTAATTAGTTTTCCGTGTCACCTTATGTATTGGAATTGAAAATTTTTTATGAGATTTTAAGTGGAAGTTATGTACTCTTAAGTTTGAATAGTAAGACATATTATGTATCGTCATCTTTAAAATAATATGGATTGTAGAGAAATTTCACTTATCCGTGCTACCAAAAGGAGAACTTTTGTGCCATCACCTATGATTCAACAATCAACTCAAAAGACTAAGTTGTACATAAATCTACTTATATTATATTCTAAAAATTTAATTTAATTAACAAAGTAGCAATAGATGATCTCTTGACTATTTTCTTAAAGGTGCTCTAATATTATGACAAGAATAAGATAAAATCTTTTATTTCACACCCTATCTCATAGGGTAATGATTAGTTAAGTAATTTAATTAACGTAACTTCTAATATTATTTTATATACTATTGAGATTTAAAATTTTGTTTGAGATCTAATGTTAAAAATTTGTACTTCTATATAAATAAATAATCATAGTATGTATAGCTATCTCATATTATATATACTTTGTATGAAACCAAACATGTATTTTTTTTAAAAAAAAATTGACTATAATATAAAAAAATAAAAAATATTTTTCTCAAAGAATTAAGAATTATTTCTTTTTCAAAGCCAAAGCACTTTTGTCCCTCTCCAGCGTCTCCAAAATTATCAATGAATGTCACTTCAATAGAAAATAATAATAATAACAATAATAACAACAAAAGTTATTGTGGCCAGCATTGTAAATTGAATTTCATCGTTCATAGTAAATAATATAATATAATATAAATGGGTAGTCAACAATTAGGGGTTTTATTTTCACTTAGAGTTTTTAAATTAGGGTTTCTGTTATTATGGAGTTTCTTATTTATTTTAAGCTTTTATTTTATGTTAGAATATCTTATTCAAACTTTAGGATAATAGTATTTTATTATTTTAGATATTTGGTTACTTTGTTTATAAATAGACATTTTCTGTATTTATATAAAAAAATTTAATGAATTAATATTATATGAGTTTTTTTTTTAAAAAAAAGTATTTGAGCAAAGTCAAAAGAATTTTTTTAAAAAAATACTCTATATAAATTTTTAAGAGAGTACCATCTTAACGTTTGACTTTTTCTTCTCCTATTTTACATAATTTTGGATCTTGTTTTACATCATAATACTATCGGTTGAATCAAAGAAGCTTTTTGGATCATTCATTTGGAACATTAACATTCTATCATCTAATCCTTTTCGTTATCCTTTTCTTCTTGTCATAGACAAATAGAGCTGAATTTTTTTTTTTTTTTCAATTGGATATGATTAAATGGGACCAACTGATATCTTGTCATAGTCCATTGATTGATTAAGTACTTTTTTTGTTTAATTATATTGTTGTTGGACATAATTTTACACAAAATATTCTTATAATTTAAAATGCTGAAAATTCAACTTTAAATTTTTAAATGTTTATAAATTAATTTTCACTGTCCAACTTAGTAGTTGGCTCCTCTTATCTACATACATGGCCACCAAATTGTCTTGTTTAATTATACGTTTAATTTTTATAGTTTCTCACAAAAATTTTAAAAAAATTTCTATAATTCAAAAATATTAAAAATTCATCCTTTAATTTTATTTAAGTATTTATATATTAATCTTTGTTAAATAACTCTGTTAATTGACTTTCGTAAGAGTCAATTGTTGCCTAACAAATACGAATTTATATATGTTTGTAAAGTTTTGATGATAATTTTCAATGATTTTTTTAAAATTTTATTTAAAATTATAGGGCCAATAAAATAATTAAACGTTAATATGCATATATATATTGTCCTGATCATCCTATGTTAAGTCACATTTCAAAGCCATGGCTCTCCCACAATATATATGTCTATTTCTCTAGCAATCTTCGTGACTTTTTTTCCTCACAACTATATCTCTGACGTGCGCCCTATAGCGTCGCTACTACAGGTTGCGGTCAAATTAAAAATACCAAGTTTGAGTTTCAAACTAAGGTCGTATTCTCAGAGAACCACTAGTACAGGTTTCAGTTAATTAGGCAAAAAGGGAGGGGTTTAGCAGTTCAACAGTGAATAAATGCACTAAACAATAAAATCGAAATGAACAGATGATGGAAATGTAATCAACCTGGGGAACTATCAGACAATGGTGATTCTATCCTCGACCTAAAGATAAATTTAATTCTAATTATGCTAATTAACTAGATTAACCCCAAAATCTCAAGATTAACCTACCTAATTAATTAATTTGGTTGAACCCTTACTAAGCCGGTATCCCTGCACCTAGCTCGGCAATTTCTACTACACAATCACATAGATTATAGTCATTGGAACCAAATCTAACCTCAACTAACATCGCAGCAAAGGATTAGAACATCCAAGACTTAAATTCCGAATTTCTATCAAACCAAATCAAGTTCTACTTCGTGGAAATCACTCCTAGGGTGATCAGGCCTAGAAATCCCACAAACCCATCCAGTAATCATGCATAATAATCACCATACACAATCACAGAGAAGGAAATGAAGAGTAGAGAAACATAACTATCATTAAATTCAAAATAAACACAATACAAGTCTCAAGAATCAACCGACAGTCTTCCAGCTATCCCAGATTGACCACAGACGCGCCTAGCCTTCCATTTTCATGGAGGAAGCCATGGGAGAGGGAGAAAAGTGAAGGAAATGTGAAGGAGAAAGGTGAATTGCAGCTGGGAGGCTGCTTGGCCGAATTTGCAAATGTCTCCTATGCAATAATTACAAGTTTGCCATTAATGAAGCCCTAATTACAATAATTACAAAAATGTCACTCCTTATATTGTCAAAAGCCTATTTCGCCCTCTTTGAATTGGAAAATTATCCTTGTGCCCTTGCTTCATGAATTAATGAAAATCATTGCTCAAATCCTAAGCTTGGAAATAAATCTCGAGGTCTCCTAAGGTCCATTCCTGAAATTAAAAATCCATAACAAGTAAAATTGGACCTTAAAGTGAGAAAATTAATATGAAATATAATCAATTCCAATTAGACCTCAATGATAAAAATAGATGCTAATTGAACAATTAAATACAAGTTGAAAATGCTAGAAGTAAGTATCAGAGTATACAGATAAACACTAAAAAGTGTTTATCAATCTCCTTTGTTTCATATTATAAAATCTTTTTAATCAAATTACATAATTTAAAAAAATATTAATTCATTTTAAAAAACAAAATAAAACACCCTAAATTAACCCCATTTAATATTGGATTTTAATTATCTATTGCAGTGGTTTATCAATTCTGCACATTTATCAAAATATGTGAATTAAAAAAGAAACTATATTAGTTATAAACAAATATAAAAAATAAATAATAAATAATTTTAAAACTTCATACATTGTCTTATATTAAAAAATACGTAATTTTTTTTTTTTAAAAAAGCCTTATAATATGAAACAGAATGAGTATCTCATGCTACAATGCAAACTCATCATCAAGATCAGATACCCTTTAGTTCCCCTCCAACCATTTCTGGTCAGATGTAGATACGTTATAAATTTCCAAGGTTTTTATATTTCCTAAGGTCTGGCATTAACATATAACACAACATAATGAATGAATTAATCGAGTTGTCTGCCACTAGCTTCATATAACCTTGTAGTCGACTAGTCTCAAGAATCAAGACTTCTCATCTTCTCCTCTCCTTTGTTCAACTCAAGTCTATTCATCTTCTCTAAATTTCGAAATATCTGCAGCCTTTTTCTTTCTTGGTAAATGAGGAATTCATTGTATAAGCATCTGCACTCTATAGATACTGCACTTTTCTGTCTATGTAGCATGTTTTACAACTTCCTTCCTCACAATTCACAAATATGGCTTTCTTAAACGAGGCAAACTCGTCATCAAGCTCAGGTTCATTTCAGTTCTCTTTCTCAAATTTCTGGTCAGATACAAGTGATATAATCTTCCAAGGCGATGAAAATGGTGCCCCGGTGACTCATTCCGTAGGGCGAGCCCTGTACGATGAACCAATACACCTTTGGCAACGTAGCACGGGTTTCATAGCCAGCTTCTACACAACATTTTCCTTTGTGTTGAAAGCCACTGATGATAATCCAGCTGATGGATTTACCTTCTTTATTGCACCACTTGATTCTGAGATCAAAGGTAATGCTGGACTCCTTGGACTTTTTAATAGGGGTAATGCTGTTGACCTCTAAGAATCAAGTAGTTGCAGTTGAATTTGATACTTGGGTCAATCGGATCTAAATGATCCACCATATAGACACATAGGAATTGATGTCAATAGAATTGAATCAGAGGCAACTGTGAGATGGAAAGACAGTGATGCTTTGAGTGGATCACTAGCCACTGCACATATAAGTTACGACCCTTTTTCTAAACTTCTAATTATTGTTGCAACTTACCCTAATGGTGGACATTATACTCTTGCCCATGCTGTTGATTTGTCGGTTGTTCTTCCAGAATGGGTTAGGGTTGGCTTTTCTGCAGCCACTGGGCGTTCTGAAACTCAATATATTCTTTCATGGCACTTCAGCTCTATTTTGCACAATACTAGTATTGCCAAAAGGGAATAGTTACGGCTTGGTTTGTGTAATTTAGTTACTCAGTTTTTTAATTTTTGGTGTCATCTTATGTTTTGAGTCTTAATGTAATTAAGGTTTGTTTTTGTTTAAGTTTACAAATTATGTACTCCTTTATCAGTTATTAAGCAAATTATTGATTGTCAGTTTTTATTGTTATATGGGTTATCATATTGATAAAAGTAATTGGTGATTCTTTCATCACTTGAAATTTATTGCAGTGACAATTTAAAGTTTAATATCAGCAAAAATAATGTTTAGAGACACTTAAGTCGCATTTTAGTTAATATGTGATTCAATTTGTGGTAGTTGAGTTTGAAAAGGCATGTAACCACAGTAGATTTAGCATAAACTTTTTTTTTGTGTGGAAGCAAATTAATCACAATAGCATGATTGTGATTTAGCATATATAGGGAAACACATCAATTAGCCAAAAAGAAACTAAGCAATGAAACAATTAATCCTATGAAATGGACTACATATGACTCTTCGTTGGTTGATATTAGATGATGATTTCCCAAATTTGTGTAAGTAAGGACAGTTAAGTGAATATGAAGTAGTGTGCACATCCAAAAGCATAAGGGCATTTTGGATGTTAGGCTTTTAGATGTTGTGATTCTTGTTTTAATTAAGGGAATCACATGCCCATATAAAAGTAATACATGTCTTTGAAGTGAAAATAGCACGCCCTTCACAGGTGTAACGTTTTTCTCTGCACAAAGGGAAAAATAATGCATCTGATTACATTTCATAGCATAAGCAAAATTTGAAAGAGTATGAAATTTTAAAGGAAATTATCTACCTCGAATCTTCCTCAAGATTTCTCCCAAAATCCTGAATTAAGTCAATAGAAGGTTCACACAAATCAAAGTTTAACGAAATAGCAATCCTAGGTTGTCATTAAGTAAGTTAAAAAAATTCTACACATATTTTCCTTCTAGACCAACTCAAAATAAATTTATTATTATCTCACGCAAAGAGATTTTGGTTTCTCTCTTTTTAGTTCTCCATCGCCACATTCAACTTCAAGCTCTTCCTTCCTCTTTATTGCTTGGGTAATGACAAAAACGAAAGATGTTGTCCCAAATTGATGCAAATAAGATCAGTTAAAGTGGACATAAAGAGGAAAGTGCAAAGGTCCAAATGCCTAAGGACATTTTGGATATTGTGACACTTCCTGCTTTATTCCAAAGCAAATCACATGCCCATATAAAAGAAATACATGTCTTCAAGGAAAAGGTAGCATGGGAATAACATGATCCTCTACACAAACAAAGGAAAGTCATAACAAGAAGCTTTATAAAATCATATGGACAATGGGAAAAGTAAATCATCATATTAAGCAGACCTTGGAAATGAGGCATATGGTGGGCAGTCCCCACACTCATTTATGCCAGTATCGTCCTCTATTATAGGAGTGACACTATCACGTTCAATGCAAGAGGCGAGTCTAAGTGAAACCTTAAGGTTCCCAGTCCTTAACTTTACAAAAGAAGCGGGTATCTCATTCCATGAATAAGCGTGAAACGAATTCATGGAAGTTACTGGTAGGAGTTCAACCATTCTTCCGATGCTTTCACCAATTTCCTGCAATTTACGAACCAATAAACCCCATCTTTCTTTTTCAGTTCAGACAACGAACAATACACTGTCTAAAGGGATATGCAGTTGCTGGTATATACGTATTCAATAGACGGTGGAAGCTCTGGGATAGACTGAAGCCTCTCGCAATTATTTACGTAAAGATGCTTCAGTCCAGAAAGATGCTTGATGCTTGCAGGCAAGCTTTCAATCTTGCCGTTCCTTAGTGATAATTCTTCAACAAAACTCCCCACCACAAGAAAGTCCATTGGCAAGGATTTCCCAGGATATCTATTAACTGATATATTGGACGCAAAACTTGGTGTGTAGGGGGGGGGTGGCTATTCAAAACAAAAATGGCATGATACAAAGCGTTTAGAAGATAAAACTCATGGTTTCTAGAATGCTAGTTAGACTGATATCTCAAACTTTTACCTTCTAGTTTCCCAATTGTTTTATCAGTGTTTAGACATAAATAGAGTCTCTCCCTTTCTTTATTTCGTTGTTGTCCGTTTGAGCTTTGTCCAATGTCTATATCATCTGGAGCATGTAATGGTAGCACACCTCACTTATCCGTGCTGCCAAAAGGAGAACTTTTGTGCCACCACCTATGTTTCAATAATTGATTCAACTTAGAAACTTAAGTTGTACATACGGCCACTTACACTATATTCTAAAAATTTAATTTAATTAACAAAGTAGTAATGAATGAATTTAATCTCTTAACCACTTAATCAAAAATGATCTAATACTATAACAAGAAAAAAACAAAGTCTTCTATTTTGCATTCTATCTCATACTTTATCTCATAAAGTAGTGAATAGTCAAAAATTTAATTAACTAAACTTTTAACATTATTTTATTATACTATTGAGATTTAAAAATTTGTTTGAGATCTAGTGTTTAAAATTTTGTACTTCTTTATAAATAAATAATCCTAATATGCATTGTTATCTCATATTACATATACTTTGTATGAAACCGAGCATGCATGCTTTATGTTTATTATTTTTCAGTTATATCTCCATATGTGTAATGCCCTCATCCTATTTTAAATCACAATTCATAGCCATAAATCTCTTGCACAGATACTAGGCTTGTGGTAAGTGGTACAAATGATAGGCTTAGTTAGTTACTACCGATCTATTTTTGAATGTATATATGTTCAAAATTTTTGCTCACTTTTCTTTAGTGTATATCTTTCAGAATATTGTTTTTTATTCATCTCTTCCTCTCTTCCCCCTCTATGTAAGAGAGGACTAGGAGAATTAGAGAGATAATAATCCATCTTTTATTATCTGCAGTATTTTTTATTCTAGTTGTTTTCTCCAAAGCCATGAGTGATTGAACCTTTACTTCATAGTAAATGGATATTGAAGTTTGGTTCTAAATAGATTGTGAGAACTTGAGTATCATCTTTATTTCCCCTTCTGATATTCAGATATTTTTGTGTTCATATTTCATGTTATTTCTTTTGGTTAAAATATTAGATGTGCTATTTTGATAAATCCATATTTGCTTTTTTAAGTCCAACAAAGTGGAAAACACATCTCGAATTAATCTTCATGGTTGTGCTGATGAATGTAGAATTGGTATAAGCAGAATTGGGGAGCTTTTCTATATCTTAATGGTCATCTTTCATATCATTAAGTAGAACTAGTGGTTTTTCCATATCGTAATGCTACTCATGCCAAAATCCTATGATTGTATCTATGATTGGTTAGTGATTAAGATTCAATTGGGCAATTGGCGAGCATATCCCAATTGGACTACCTTAAGGAAAAGCATAATGCTTCGACATTCAACACCGATTTATCTAAAGATTTAAGTCCATCTTTTGTGGTCAGTGATCATTTTATTCAACCAACACAGAAATATAACTTGACTAGGGTTTACTCCATTGATTATTTTCCAAAACAAATTGTCTTTGCTATTTATTTACACTGCTGCATTTTCTAGATTTTCAAACTCACCCTCCTTTGTTTTCATTTAAAAAAAAAAAAACAAAAATTAAGGTTGAAATTTAGTCCACCAATCCATATGGAATACAACCTTAATTACTCTATTTACAATAATAGATTTCTTGGAGAGAAAATTATTTTTAGTGGTTTGGACACCTATCAAATTTTGTGTTTGACATAGCTTGGAGGAAGTTATAAAAACAGCTAGAGAAATAGATATGTGTAACCCTTTTAATTGTGGCTTAACAAAGGATGAGGACTATAGGGAGATATCCATTTGTTCCATTTCATCATATCTCCAACTCAAAGATTTAGCTCTATATTATCTATGACAAGAAGGAAAGGTCAATGAATGGGATTATATGATATACTGTTCCAAACAAGTGAACCAAAAAACTCCTTTATTCAACCTTCAGCATTGTTTCCTGACAATGAAGGATAAAATAATTCAAGTCAAAATGCCGGACACAGTAACAGCTATTAGTAACAGCTATTAGTTTTCTAAAATAATGATTTCGTATTAAATCCAGTCTTGCCCAACATAGATTTGGATTTATCACTTTAAGTTCAATATTTTCTCTACATTTTACAAATGCATTGTTTCAATGAGATTGAATCTCATAAGACCATATAAGCACTAAATACTAATCACTCTTGTTTTATTTACACCAAACCTATTCTCTCACCATTTTGGTTTTTTATGGAAGCATAAACCACTCTTCTTTATTCTTTTTCCCTTTAATTTGAGCTAAGAACTTTCTACACCTGTGGAGAATGAGACTTGTTATATTAACCTTAAATACCTTCCTCATATAACTAGATACACAATCTTTTCTTATATACTGATATGCTGACTTAAACGTAAGAGTAATTCTATCTACACGACACTGAGAACTTATCATTTTGTTTAGGTTACAGCCCGCTCATCCTGGTCATCTAACTTGGACCTAACTCGACGTCCAGCCCAATCACATGCTTGGCAGAAACAACACCCAATATTTTATTGAAACAAGAGTTGTAACCAATAAGATTCCTTTCAAGGAGGGAGGTTTAAAGGTTTGAATTTGTGACCTAACATAAAATGTCTTGGGACACAATTTTGTTCTATTGTGCCAACATTTAATTAGTAAGCATTAACCCTCTCCTTTATTTGTTCATTAACAGATTTTCATATCATTTTGGTTTAATTTTCTACTAGTATAACTATCTATATTTAGTTTTTTTTTTTTTCGCACTCTCTGTATTTATTATCTATGCAATATTGATATTACAGTAGTTAGTACCAGGTGAGACAGCCATGCAAATGCATTGAACAAGTAGGTTGAAATTAAGAAATGTAAATTGATGATAACTTAATAATTATTCTCTCCGTCTGATATCTTTTGTTATGTAAGAAATTTTTTTTTTTGGGACAGTTGTGTTAAAATTTTTCTGTCCTAAAACAATTATATTTTTAAAATTTTAAAGTTTTATTAAAGTTATTTTGTATACTCACTCTTATTCAATTAAAGGTAACACGTTCAATTTCTCTCTTAATTACATATAAAATAGGATAATTGAACAAAGTATTAATTCAATATACTACACTAATCAATAATTTTTAAATCTATGTGCAACAACCTCAAACAGTAAAAGATATGAGATACTCTTTCATTACTTTTTATGTTACTTTAAAGTTGTTATTCACATATTAAGAAGTACAATTAATACATTACAATTATTTTTATGTCTCTTAATATACTCCTAATTTATTATGAATGAGAATAAGAATAATTAATAAGTTTAAGAAATTAATTGAGAATGACAAAGAAACAATTAAAAATAACAATTAATGTTATCATGAACTTTATAACTAGTAACAAAAATTTCCTTCAAATACAACGGATAAAAAGTATAGGATAGAGTATTTCATTTTCAAAACCAAAGCTTGTCCTTTTCAGCGATCAATATCACTTCGATGGAAAAATAATAATTGTCACCATGATTATTTCATTTTCATGACCAGGCTCTACCATTTAACGTGAGGAAGTTTCTGTGAAGGTATTTTTTATTGATATAGATTGAGGTACATACATAGAGAGATAATACAAGAGTCTAACAACAACCAGCTCCTAGTTTTTAGCTAATCGACCTCTGATCGGTGCCTTAGGATAAGTGTAACTCTAGTTAAGAATATCCCGGAGACTTAGGGATAAATACAGCGGATAAAAACAAATAAATACAGGTGTTGGGTTAACAGCCGGCGTTGTGGCATGAACAAGCATTGTGGCCGGCGTAGAACCCTTTATTCTTTTCCCTGGCCTTTTTCTCCTCTCGTACATAAATAGACCTAAATTGTCAAGTTAGGGATACTAAAAAACTGCAACATCTTCTTGAAATAAGATGAACTCGTCATCAAGATCAGATTCAGTTCACTTCACCTTCACCGATTTCTGGTCAGATGTAAGTGACGTCATAACATTTCAAGGCGATGCCCACGTATCTGCTGGGACTCTACAACTTACCAAGTTAGATGAAAATGGTCCACCGGTGTATCGCAGTGTAGGACGAGCCCTACACGATGCACCGGTGCACCTTTGGCAACGCAGCACAGGCCGCCTTGCGAGCTTTTACAGTACATTTTCCTTTGTACTGAACTTCTAATACTCCAGCTGATGGACTCACCTTCTTTATGGCGCCACTTGATTCTGACATCAAAGGTGCACAAGAATTCTTAGGAATTTTTTATGGAGACATTGCTTGTGATCCCACAAAGAATCAAGTTGTTGCGGTTGAATTCGATACTTGGATCAATCAAGATTATGATCCACCTTATAGACATATAGGGATTGATGTTAATAGAATTCAATCAGAGGTAACTGTGAGATGGAAAGACAGTGATGTTTTGAGTGGGTCAGTAGCCACTGCACATATAAGTTATGACCCATCTTCCAAAATCTTGAGTGTTGTTTTGACTTACCGTAATGGTTCACATTACACTCTTGCACATGAAGTTGATTTGTCAGATGTTCTTCCAGAATGGGTTAGGGTTGGTTTTTCTGGAGCCACTGGGGAATCTGAAACTCAATATATCCTTTCATGGCAATTTAGCTAACTTTGCAGAACAACACTCGCATTGCCAAAAGGCGAAAATTGAAGTGTAGTCACCACAAAAGTACACGTGAAATGAATGGGTGCTGGTGTGAAAATTCAGCAGTGTAAGTTTTAGGTTCAAGTGTTTGCCTAATTAATTTTCAGTATCATCTTGATTATGTATTGTGATGTTAAAGATTTGTTTGAGATTTTATGTTTGATGTTATGTACTCTTAAAGAAATAAGCACATTGTGTATCAACATCTTTAAAGAGATATAGGCCGTAATTTCACTTATCTACCATAGTCTTGGGTCTATATATTCATAAGACAACAAGGAAATTAGGAAGAATGGTTACAGTGAAAAATAAAAATAAAATAAAAGGTTGTGCACAAATTACTTCTTAATATCAATACGCATTGATATTAGTGGTAAGGAACTAAGTTCGTTTTAATATATTGACTAGGGTTTGACTCTATATGTATAAAAAATATTTTTAAAAAAAAATTATTTCTATTTTGGTTATCCAATTAATTCAAGCTGAATATCAATAATAAAGTACCTAAATTAAAAAAAAAAAATCTTAATAAGATACGTCTCTTCTAAGCCATATATGCATTATGACATAGTATAACACGTCTTTCTAGAAATGACTCACACGAGCAATGTGCCTACATATATACTAAATGTATACGGGTTATGGGGGAAATTTTTAATGCTGAGAACAAGAGGAAATCCATGACTAACACAGGGTTGTGTCTAGAAACTTTGGAGCCATAGATGAAATTATAGGAGAGGCCTAGTGACAAGTGCATTTTACATATAATTTTTTATCTTTGATATTTTGATACCCTCCTACTAGTGTTCTTTGCTCTTCTATTGGATTTTGGCTCTTATTTGGTTATAATTTATTGTTTGCAGCTTAAGGATCATTGAGAGGATTTGTAGCTGAATAAAGTAGCTTTTCAAGTGTTTGGAGTTGCAAGGCTTCTTGTAGCTGAATTGACATGCATGGCTGTTGGCATGTAATTAATTAAGAATTATTTCGTTTTCAAAGCGGAAGTACTTTTTTATCCTTCCCCAGCGTTTCCATTTTATCAATGAATGTCACTTTAATGGCCAAAAAATAATAATAATAATAATAATAATAATAACAGAAGTTGCTGTGGCCAGCATTGTGAATTGAATTATTCCATTGTCTTCATCGAGTAAATATTTTCAAATTGATGATAGTATAGGAGAATAAAAAAATTATTTTTCTCAAAGAATTAAGAATTATTTCGTTTTCAAAGCCAAAGCACTTTTGTCCTTCTCTAGCGTCTCCAAAATGATCAATGAATGTCATTTCAATAGAAAATAATAATAATAATAATAAAAGCTTTTGTGGCCAGCATTGTAAATTGAATTTCATCGTTCATAGTAAATAATATAATATAAATGGATAGTTAACAATTAGGGTTTTTTATTTGCACTTAGAGTTTTTAAATTAGGGTTTCTGTTATTATGGAGTTTCTTATTTATTTTAAGCTTTTATTTTATGTTAGAATATCTTATTCTAATATTAGGATAATAGTATTTTATTATTTTAGATATTTAGTTACTTTGTTTATAAATAGACTTTTTCTGTACTTATTTAAAAAATTTTGTGGAATCACAATATTATATGAATTTTCTTTTAAAAAGTATTTGAGTAAAGTCAAAAGAATTTTTAAAAAAATACTCTATATAAATTTTTAAGAGAGTACCATCTTAAGGTTTTACTTTTTCTTCTCCTATTTTACATAATTTTGGCTATTGTTTTACATCATAATACTATCGGTTGAATCAAAGAAGCTTTTTGGATCATTCATTTGGAACATTAACATTCTATCATCCAATCCTTTTTGTTGTCCTTTTCTTCTTGTCATGGACAAATAGAGCTGATTTTTTTTTTTTTCAATTGGATATGATTAAATGGGACCAATTGATATCTTGTCATTGTCCACTGATTGATTAATTATTATTTTTTTGGTCTAATTATATTTTTGTTGGATATAATTTTACACAAAATATTCTTATAATTTAAAATGCTGAAAATTCAACTTTAAATTTTTAAATGTTTATAAATTATTTTTCACCGTCCAACTCAGCAGTTAGCTCCTTTTATCTACTTATATGGCCACCAAAATGTCTTGTTAACTATACAGTTAATTTTTATAGTTTCTCACAAAAAATTTAAAAAAATTCCTATAATTCAAAAATATTGAAAATTTATCCTTTAATTTTTTTAAGTATTTATAAATTAGTCTTTGTCATTTAACTTTATTAATTGACTTTCATAAAAACAATAAGAGTCAATTGTTGCCCAACAAATACTAATTTATATATGTTTGTAAAGTTTAATGATGAATTTTCAATTTTTTTAATTTTATTAAAATTATAGGGCTATATATATATATATATATATATATATATATATATATATATATATATATATATATATATATATATATAGTCCTGATCATCCTATGTTAAATCACATTTCAAAGCGATGGCTCTCCCACAATATACATGTCTATTTCTTTGTTTCATATTAAAAAATCTTCTTAATTGAATTACATAATTTAAAAAAATATTAATTCATTTTCAAAAAATAAAACATCTTAAATCAACTCCATTTAATGTTGGATTTTAATTATCTATTGCAGTGGTTTATTAATTCTGCACATTTATCAAAATATGTGAATTAAAAAAGAGACTATATTAATTATAGACAAATATAAAAAATAATAATAAATAATTTTAAAACTTCAAACATTGTTTTATATTAAAAAACACATAATTTTTTTTAAAAAAAGTCTTATAATATGAAACAGAATGAGTATCTCATGCTACAAGGCAAACTCATCATCAAGATCAGATACCCTTCAGTTCCCCTCCAACAAATTCTGGTCAGATGTAGATACATTATAATTTTCTAAGGTTTTTATATTAAATATCTTGAGACAGTTTTGTTTTATTGGCCAACACATTATTAGTATGCATTAACCATCTCCTTTATTTGTTCATTAACAGATTTACATAGCATTTTGGTTTAATTTTCTACTAGTATAACTCATCTATATTTAGTTTTTTTTTTTAATTTTTTTTCGCACTCTTTGTATTTATTATCTATGCAACATTGATATTACACTAGTTAGTACCACTTGAGACAGCCATGCAAATGCATTGAACAAGTGAGTTGAAATTAAGCAATGTAAATTGATGATAAGTTAATAATTATTCTGTCAGTCTCACATCTTTCGTTGTGTAAGAATTTTTTTTTTTTTGGGACAGTTGTGTTAAAAAATTTTGTCCTAAAACAATTATTTTTTTAAAATTTTAAGCTTTATTAAAGTTATTTTGTATACTCAGTCTTATTTAATTAAAGTAACACACTCAATCTCTCTCTTAATTACATATAAAATAGGATAATTAAATAAAAGTATTAATTCAATATACTACACTAATAAATAATTTTTTAATTTATGTGCAACAATCTTAAACAGTAAAAGATATGAGACACTCTTTTATTACATTTTTATGTTACTTTAAAATTGTTATTCACATATTAAAAAGTACAATTAATACATCACAATTATTTTTATATCTCTTAATATACCCTTAATTTATTATAAATGAAAATAAGAGCAATTAATAAAATTAAAAAATTAATTAAAAATGACAAAAAATTAAAAAGATAATAATTAATGTTATCTTGAACTTTATAACTAGTAACAAAAATTTCCTTCAAAAACAACGGGTAAAATGTATAGGATGGAGTATTTCATTTTCATAACCAAAGCTTGTCCTTTTCATTGATCAATATCACTTCAATGGAAAAATAATAATTGTTACTGTGAGTATTTCATTTTCATAACCAAGCTCTGATACCATGTAACGTGAGCAAGTTTGTGTGAAGGTATATTTCATTGATTTAGATTGAGGTACATATATACAGAGATGATACAAGAGTCCAACAGCAACCAGCCCCTAGTTTTTAGCTAATCCAGGTACGAATATCCTGGAGACTTAGGGATAAATACAGCGGATAAAAACAAATAAATAGGTTAACAGCCGTGGCCGGCGTAGAACCCTTCATTCTTTTCCTTGGCCTTTTTTTCCTCTCCTACATAAGTAGACCTAAATTGTCAAGTTAGGCAAACTAAAAAACCGCAATATTTTCTTGAAATAAGATGAACTCGTCATCAAGATCAGATTCAGTTCACTTTACCTTTACCGATTTCTGGCCAGATGTAAGTGACATCATAACATTTCAAGGCGATGCCCATGTATCTGCTGGGACTCTACAACTTACCAAGTTAGACGAAAATGGTACGCCAGTGCATCGCAGTGTAGGACGAGCCCTATACGATGCACCGGTGCAACTTTGGCAACGCAGCACAGGCCGACTTGCCAGCTTTTACACTACATTTTCCTTTGTATTGAAAGCAACTTCTGGTACTCCAGCTGATGGACTCACCTTCTTTATTGCACCACTTGATTCTGACATCAAAGGTGTACAAGGAGTTCTTGGACTTTTTCATAGAGATCATGCTCTTGATCCATCAAGAAATCAAGTTGTTGCTGTTGAATTCGATACTTGGATCAACGAGGATTTGAATGATCCACCTTATAGACATATTGGAATTGATGTCAATAGAATTCAATCAGAGGCAACTGTGAGATGGAGGGACAGTGATGTTTTGAGTGGGTCAATAGCCACTGCACATATAAGTTATGACCCATTTTCCAAAATCTTGAGTGTTGTTTTGACTTACCCTAATGGTTCACATTACACTCTTGCACATGAAGTTGATTTGTCAGCTGTTCTTCCAGAATGGGTTAGGGTTGGTTTTTCTGGAGCCACTGGGGAATCTGAAACTCAATATATCCTTTCATGGCAATTTAGCTCAACTTTGCAGAATAACACTGGCGTTGCCAAAAGGTGAAAATTCAAGTGTAGTCACCAAAAAAGTACACGTGAAATGAATGGGTGCTGGTGTGAAAATTCAGCAGTATAAGTTTTAGATTCAAGTGTTTGTCTAATTAATTTTCAGTATCATCTTGATTATGTATTGGGATTTTAATGATTTGTTTGAGATTTTTTGTTTGATGTTATGTACTCTTAAAGAAATAAGCACATTGTGTATCAACATCTTTAAAGAGATATAGGCTGTAATGTCACTTATCTACCATAAACTTGGGTCTCTATATTCATAAGACAAGAAGGAAATTAGGAAGAATGGTTATAGTGAAAAATAAAAATAAAATAAAAGGTTGTACAAAAATTATTTTTTAATATCATTATACATTAGTTTTAGTGATAAAAAGTTAAATTTATTTTAGTATATTAATTTAGGTTTGACTCTACATGTATGCAGAAAATATCTTTGTGAGAGCTCTATCTCCAGTTTGGTCATCTAATTAATTTGAACTAAATGTCAGTAGTCAAGTACCCAAATTAAAAAAAAAAAATCTTAATAAGGTACGTCTCTTCTAAGCCATAATGCATTATGACATAATATAATATGTCTTTCTAGAAATGACTCACAAGAGCAATGTACCTACACATATACTGTAACGTATACGGATTATGGGGGAAATTTTTAATGCTGAGAACAAGAGGAAATCCATGACTAACACAGGGTTGTGTCTAGAAACTTTGGAGCCATAGATGAAATTATAGGAGAGGCCTAGTGACGAGTGTATTTTACATATAATTTTTTATCTTTGATATTTTGATACCCTCCTACTTAGTGTTCTTTGCTCTTCTATTGGATTTTGGCTCTTATTTGGTTAAAATTTATTGTTTGCAGCTTAAGGATCATTCAGAGGATTTGTAGCTGAATAAAGAAGCTTTTCTAGTTTTTTGAGTTGCAAGGCTGCTTGTAGCTGAATTGACATGCATGGCCTGTTGGCACGTAATTAATTAAGAATTATTTCGTTTTCAAAGCGGTAAATACTTTTTTATCCTTCTCGAGCGTCTCCATTTTATCAATGAATGTCACTTTAATGGAAAAAAATAAAATAAAATACAGAAGTTGCAGTGGCCAGCATTGTGAATTGAATTCCATTGTTCATCTTTGTCGAGTAAATAATACTTACGGTTGAGAAGTGATTTTGGCATAGTAGTGCTGCCCTAGAATTAAGATATTTGTATTTTCATGATTCGAGTTTAAATCTGTACTTATTCTTTCCAAATTAAAATTCTTAAATTCTCATTCTTATCTATTGACAAAATAATAATAATACTAAAGTTGAATCAAAGTAGCTTTTTGGATCTTTCGTTTGGAGCATTAACATTATATCTTGTAATCCTTTTCGCTGTCCTTTTCTTCTTGTCATGGACAAATAGAGATAATTTTTTTTTTTCAATTATTTGGATATGATTAAATGGGACCAATTGATATCTTGTAATAGTACATTGACGATTAATTATTGTTTTAATTATGTTATTGGTCCTTGTAGTTTTATATAATTTTAAAATGTCTTATAGTTTAAAACATTAAAAATTCTTTCCTAAATTGTCCAAACATTTATAAATCAATCCTCGTTGTCTAACTCTATTAATTAACACCCCTTGTTAGCATATGTGACTACCAAAATGTCTTGTTTATTTATATTGTTGGTCCATGTAATTTTACACAATTTTAAAAAGTCCATATATGTATAAATATTTCAAAAGATTATGGATGAATTTTAATATTTTAAATTATAAAAACTTTTTAAAATTTTGTGTAAAACTATAGAGACAAATAATATAATTAAATTTTTATTTTTCAATTGCCTCAATGTATGCATATAATTGTCTTGATCATCCTATGTTAAATCACAATTCAAAGCCACGACTCTCCAACAAAAACTCTACTCGTCTGTTTCCCTATTGGTCTAGTATCTCATACAACAACAACTGATCATCAAGATCAAATTCAGTTAGTTTACCTTCAACAATTTCTGGTCAGATGTAGATTCAGTTAGGCAAACTCGTCATGACATTTTAGCTCAACTTTGCAGAATTTGAGAACACTGCCATTGTCAAAAGGGAATAATTAGTATCACTGCACTTTGCTTTGTCAAATTCAGTTTGAGTTCTCGGTTTTGATCTTTTTCTTAGTGTTATCTTATGAGTATTTCTTAATTTACTCCTGTATAAATGATTATGCAAATCATCTACTGCATTTTTAACTATCTGGGTTGTCATGTTGCATAAAACAAAGGAAAATTTACTCCTACTTAATGTCCATTATGAGGAAATATGGGAAATTTGTAGGAATTGATACTATTCAAGGAAAAAATAAAATTGGACTAATTAATAAGTTAAGATGCTACTCTAACAGTTTTTGATTCTGGAAGCAGGTTTGAGTTTATTCTGACTTTAATGATTCATAAGCTGCCAAGTATTTCCCTAACATAATTTGAGAAGAAAAGTAGCTCCAAAATATTGATTTCCTTGTTCATTATCATTGTTAACAACCATAGAGCAAATGGGAAATAATGCTCCATATTTTTCACCCTTCAACAGAACATTAAATTGAAATGGGAAATTAGAGCAATTTTTTTTTAAAAAAAAAAAAAAATTCAACTAAGCTTTTCAGAATTCTAAGTAAAGGGTGATCCTATCATAACTAAAATCACCACATAATTTCAGGGTCAAAGCTTAGAATTTACCCAACAAAGAAATAATGGTGAGAGAAGCTTATGGTTCAATCAATGGTAGCCTAGTTCAGAAAAGGCATGTAACTACCATACATTTAGCATAATTTTATTTCCATGTGGAACCAAAATAACCGCAACACATGTTTGTAATTTTAGAATGAAATACTTCAATCAGCCAAAAGGAAATCAAGGTAGCAAAACAATCATTCATAATAAATGATTACACAGGACACAAGACAAGTTGACAATATATTTCTTCGCGATGACATACACTCCCTCCATTCCATAATTTATGTTATTTAAGGTTTTTGTACAAATATTAAAAAATTATTAATATTATCATAATTTAACTAAATTACTCCTATTTAATCTCTACATTAACTAATCCTTCAACTTCTTATATTTATTACTACTAATCTATTAAGTGAGGGTATAAAAAAAATTTGACAAAGCTTTGAAAATATAAAACTAACACATTTTGAAAACAAAAAAAACTCTAAAACAATACATATTATAGAATGGAGGGAGTACTAGATTATTGAGTTATGCTACAAGTAATGTCAACCGGTACAGGGGATATGAAATAAGATAAAGAAGAAATTACCCTGATTTAGTGGTCGCTTGAAGACTGTTCCCTCAATTCCTTAGCTTCGCACTGTATATATCATGTTCCAGTTAAAAGGGTTCAGAACAAATTCCTTTGATTTCTTCGTCAGTTACTTTCTCATCTCTTTTCTCCTCAGAGATTCAAACTCCCATTCCAGTTGTGCTAGCTAGCTCATCATTAGATGAAAGGAATCCCATTATTTGAAACTACTCAATCATTTGAAACGACTGCAAGTGAATGAAAGGAGCATTTCAGATGATAAATGAGGGATGAAAATAAGAAACAGAAAACTGACAAAGAATAAACATGACATAGTTTGATATTCCAAATATTTAATAGAGGAGGGGAAACAAAGGAGCTAGCAAAATGTGAACTATGCTGTAATTGGTCACAAGGCTCTCCTTGCAAGTAGAGGGTCATGTATATTGATGAAGTAGAAGATTCCCAAAGAGCTTATGCACATAAAGCTATAGATGTAGATGCAGGAGCAAGGATGAATGACCTGACCTAACCGAAAAGGTGAGGATCTTCTTGGGTTAAAAAATGAAAAAACAAAAACACAACTGAGACAAATGATAGGGTTGTTATACAAACCTTGGAACCGAGTGATATATCGGGCAGACGCCATACTCTTTTATAGTGGAGCCATCAGGTTCCATATAACAAGCAAATCTAAGGAAAACCTTTTGGCTCTTCGTCCTTAACATTTCCTCAGAAACGGATTTATCACTCCATAAATAAGCATGATCTGAATCCATGGATGTTACTAGAAAGGGTCCTTGTAGTGTTCGGATCCTTTCACCATTTTCCATGTGGCATTCTAATACAACACGAGGACCTACTAGATGAACATGTGAAATAACAACACAGAAAACAAAACCCAATAAGCCAGAAAGTGAAGTAAGTTCAATATTGACGGATTGTGTTGTCCGATAAGTGAAAAAATCTGGAACTTTACTTCCTGGGAAACAGAAATCAAAACGACGAAAATCCGGACGTGCCTCTGTCTGATCTGTGATTGACAAGAAGTAATTACATGCTGCTTGCTTCAAAATCAAATGGGTATGTCTGAAGAAACTATCCATTGCATACTCATCTAATTTCATGCAATTTACAAACAGACAAGTGATGCTTCTATTCTTGTTTCTGTAATATTTCTTTAACAGTTTACACTTCGAATAAGAGACTGTCTCAAGGGATATGCAGTTGCTGGCATCTACGTATTCAATAAATGGTGGAAGCTCTGGGATAGATTGAAGTCTCTTGCAACCATCTAAGTAAATATATTTCAGTCTTGAAAGATGCTTGATGCTTGCAGGCAAGCTTTCAATCTTGCTGTCTCTTAATGACAATACTTCAACAATATCCTCAACTGCAAAAAAGTCCAGTGGCAAGGATTTCCAAAGATATCCATCTAGTTTTAAATACGATTGTTTACCTGACATTCCGGATCCAAAATCTGGTTAAAAAAAAAAAAAGTCATGAACAATTCCAAATATATATATATATAGCATGATTCAAAGCATTTAGAAGATAAAACTCATGTTTAATTTCTAGTATGCTTGTCTTATGACACAACAACCTAAGGAGATAAACGTGTACAAAAGAAAGAAGAAGAAAGAGTTAGTTCATGAAAATCAGGAAGGTAGTTAAGACTGCTAAGCTGGTGCACCAACTTGGCATAGACCCTGTTGACCATGTTGCTGGACTTCCAACTGGCAGTAGCCGTTGTCGATCAGTACCTTTCTCCGAGTCAGATAAATAAGACTAGAGCAGGGGTAGAGAGGAGTTATCTTAGTTCTAACGTGGAAATTTGGTAAATTGAGATATGCTCCTCTCTCTTTGTAAGGGCATTGGCCTAAGCGAATAGTGTGTGTGCGTGTGTGTGTGTGTGTGTGTGTGTGTTACTTGTAACCAGAGCTCTGTTGATTGTGCAGAGCACCTGGCTGTTTGTTTATCGATAAAACTGACCTGTTTCAGATTTTTGAATCTCCATCCATAACAGCTCGCCAGACAGATAACTCACACTTTCACCTTCTAGTTTCCCAATTTTGCTATCATAGAGTTTAGACTCAAAATAGCCTCTCTCCCTTTCTTTATTTCCTACTTTTCCATTTGAACTTTGTGCCATGTCTATGTCATGAGGAGCATATAATGGTTGGACCCCACATTGCTTCACGATGAATCTGGAATTGCGTCCTCTCACAAAAAATTCAAAGGAGACCTTTGTGAAGTAACTATCCATGTCTTGTGTTCTGATTGGCAATTTGTCATACCATAGCCATGCATGATCCGATTGAACGTCACTTCCAGAAGATTTCATGATATAGGTTCCGTCATAGCTGTGGTTCAGATACGTTTTACAACCAAGAACAAAACCATGATTATTATTTCCCATTTTATTTGACTGTGATCGTGCATGGACAAGGCAGAAAGCAACACCCAAGTGCATGCATTCACTGAACCAGTCTCGAGGAATCATTACAGTTATGGTAGAACATTCTGTTGCTTTGTACCTAAACCATTTTGGAACTTCACTTCCTGGTAAACAAATGTAAACCCTGCGAGAAGTGTATTCAAAGTTCTCCAGGCCAGAATTCTCATAATCATGCTTAGGTTCACAATAAGGATCATAACGTGCTTCTATCATTGATGATAAGTATGCTGCATGCTGAATTCTGATCACTGCCTCTGCCATTATAGATTTATGTGCATTCTGATCTAATTTTCTGCAATTGTAAAAATCATATTTTGCTAAATAATCACGATGACACACAGACTTTTCTTCTTCCTCTTTAATTTGTTTGAGGAATGATCTCTTGTTTGATCTACCAAATGAATTTTCCAAGAGAGCAACCCCAGAACTAGACACTGTTTCCAGCGATGTGCTTCCACTTGCATTAAAGTCTTGTAGAAAGATAGGGAGCTCTGGTAGAGACTCGAGCCTCTTGCAGTTACTTATGTTGAGAGTTCTCAACTGAGAAAGATGTTTGATACTTACAGGCAAGGTCTCGATATTGCTTCCTCGTAGAGACAATCTATTTAATGCTGATAAGATGCCAAGGTTGTCTGGGAGCTTAGATATCTTTGAACAACTATCTAGACACAGGATTTTGACTGAACCTAAGAAGGCATCAAATGTGGGAGGTAATATCTCAAGTTTAAGTCTTCTGCACCCAGAAAGATGCAAGCTGGAAAGATTCTTGAGCCGTCCAACTGATGAGGACAATTCTTCAATAGCCGTCCCTTCTAAATTCAGATATTCCAATTTCTCTGAAGCCACTGAAAACTCTATAAGCTTTGAGCACCCACTAAGATTGAGCCACTGAAGAGATTTTGAATCCATGTCACTGTGAATATGCTGAAGCTGCCTGCAGCACCTCAGATTTATTGCAAAAAGATATTTTGAAGAGAAGATAGATGAAGGAAGATGACGCAAACTGATACAATAATCAAGATGTACTTCTTCAAGCTTTGAGGCCTCAGAGAAATCTGGGAGTTCAACCAAGTGCATGCAACCAGTAAGGAATAATGATGTCAAATTCGCAAGATCCTGTGATGCAAGAAAGATAAATTTATAGGAAAATTCAGATTATTAATTAAGTCTTTTTCTGTAGATAAAGTTAACTAGTTACCAGAAAATACCTGCACTCCATCCCAAAGTCTTTCAACAAGGGTACGCCTCAGATCAAGTTGAACAAGCTTCTCTGCACAAAATGACTGTGGCAACATTTTCAATGGAAAACAGTCCCAACGGAAATAGCTAAGTTCATCAGGAAGTGATTCAAGGCATCTAGAAATATGGACATTGCATGTCTTATCGTATGAGCGCATATACAATTTCAAAATCCGCAACCTGTACATCCTAGCAAATGCTTGGGGCCTTATTTGCAAATCTTTAATTTTAGACATGTCCAGCACTATGCCTTCAATAGCATCAGTTCCCTAGAAACCAAAAGTAGCAAATATTCAGATGTATTAATGCAATAATAAGGAGCCTCTGTACACATATTTATATGCTCTGTAAATGCCAATTAGTGCAATTAGATTCCTACCATATTGTACTTGAGAACATGATAAATTTCTTTAGGATCCCACAACCGACTGCGCTTTCCAGGTTCTTTTGGAGATTCTTGATGAACAATCTCAGATCCCATATCTTGTATCAAATCATGCATTTCTACTTCATGGCGTTTAGAAACAGATATAAGCGAGTTATCCTCAAGGATTCTCATCCCAATATCTGAAGAGTAGCCAAACCCATCTAATAGAGTTGTAATAAAGTATTTTTCCTCTCCGTTAAAAAAGCATGCAATATCCAAAAATATGTTCTGTACTTCTCGGTCTAATCCTTCATAACTCAATCTTAAGACATTGTAAATTTCTGGATTGGGGAGTTTTCTGAGTTTTTCCAATGTACTTTCCCATTCTTTTGGAGTTTTGAAACGGAGAAATGAACCCAGCACCTTTAGAGCTAACGGAATGCCCTTAGCATAATTTAACACCCTTTCTGACAGATGTCTGTATTCCTCCTTTGGTTGGTCTTGCTGAAAGGCGTTCAAGCTGAAAAGATGAAGTGCATCATTAAAATTCAACCCCATAACCTTGTATATCCCATCAACTCCCATGTCAAGCACATTCTTGTTTCTGGTTGTGACAATAATTCTGCTACCTAGTCCAAATAAATCTTTCTTTCCAACCAAATATTCTATTTGTTTTGGACTACTCACATCATCAAGAACAACAAGTAACTTTCTATGTCGGAGTCTTTCTTTAAAAAAACTTGAACTTATGCTAGGGGTACTAATATGAAAATCTTTTTCCCCTGATATTTCAGCCAGAAGTTTATCCCGTAAATCATTTTCTCTATGATTTTTCCATTCTTCTCTTACATTTGAAACAAAGCAGCATCCTTCAAATTTAGAAGAGAGTCCTGCGAACAAGGCTTCAGCAATGGCTGTCTTACCTATGCCACCCATGCCCCAAATTCCAATAATGCGCACATCTGCCGATCCAATACATAATAATGATTCTACAATCGAAATCTGTCGAATTCCAACAAGAACCTTTGGAATATGTGGGTTGATATGATTCAATTTTTGCAAAACGTCTTCAACAATTTTATCAACTAGTTCAGACTCCAACCTGGATCGAAGAGACAGTGAAAAGTTAAAGGGTGCAGGTTAAAACATAAATTAACAACTTCATTTTATTTCATCTGACCTCACATCCAAATTTGATCCTTTCATTTTAGTGAACCATTAAAGAAAATTTCACAGAAAATACAAAGAAACGCTAGTTAGTGGATCTATAGTGAAACAAATTTCCCTCGTATTTTCTTCTTTTCGGGATCCGTGAAGTTTAAATTTCTCTCAGATACTAGCATAGATGTACAAATTCAGACTATTTATTCATCAGAATTACCTTACATTTGACGAATCCCATCCTGAAAAGTTGGCCGCGTCATATAGAGCCTTTCTCCACCTTTGCACCTTCATTGGATTGTCCCTAAAATATTCCTCATGCTTTGCAAATGAATCTTTGTAAGTCCCCCCTTGCCTTCGCACATGTGATGGGTCAATGTTGTAGAAAACGGGTATTACAATCTGATTCTTCCTATTCTTGCATTCAATTATTTTCTCGAGCTCATCTAAACACCACGGTGAAGAAGCATAGTTCTTCGAGAAAATAACTACTGCAATTTTTTATCTTTCAATTGCTTTGAGAAGTGTTGGTGATAGTTCATCTCCTCTCTTAATTTGATCATCATCAATGAACGTGTCTATTTTCTTTCGACATAAAGCAGCATGAAGATGGCTTGTAAAACTGAAACGTGTGTCTTTACCTCTGAAGCTAAGAAATACATCATGTTTTGCTTGGGAGTTCATGAAAGATGGTGAGGTAGAAAAAGATGTGGCCATTGGATGTAGAAACAATCAGGCAAGTGCCCCTTTGCTCTATGCAACAATAAAATCACATATTATGACCATTTATCAAAGGCTATAAAATAACACCTACCACCATGATATATATATGTATGTATGTATTTCTCCTACCTTAAACAAAATATTCTGCAACTAAATCTGCCCCAAACTCATGTGGAATATTAGTAAAGGAACTCTTGATAGAATTCCGTTCTATTCAAGCTAGTTAAATTTGAGACCTTCATGGTTGCTTCTTTGGCTGGATAGAAATCAAATCAAACTCTATCTCAATGGAAGAATATTACAGAATGCAAATTACAACAATTATACTGAGCTTTATTACAAACACGACATAAATCACTTCAACTAAACAGCAACGAACTCTGCTTTAAAAGCTTTCAGCAAATTAGGAAATTCTAATGGAAAGAGAGGCTCAAATATCTATGTCAAATTCAGATAATTTGTAAAACCAGTTGAAATTTTCAGCTAATTTGAAAGAAATTTACTTTGATTTTTCGCCTAGCAACTCATCAATGGACAGTGACGAATAAAGACAAAGACTTAAAGCAGTTGACTGTAAAGCTAAATGAAGACGAAGACTTATTGGGTACTTTGAATTTCGGAAGCTCGCATTCAACTTCCCAGAAGTTTCATTTCAAATAAATCATCTTTTTTCTCACTGATACTTTTCAATTTCTCAGTCCTCCTTGAGTGCAAGCAAGATTAAACGAAGAAAATCCAGTAACGGAACAATTCAGTCACCGTCAAGACTGAATTTTAGTAAATTATATAGAATTTTTTTTTTTCTAAGGCACATAAACTTCTCTTAAATTATTTTATTTTCACTATCATATATACATTGTTTGTGTATATTCACTTTTAAAATATTTTTTATAATTTTATTCTTAAAAAATAATTAAATCAGAGTTATAAACTGTGGTATACATCAAGAGAGTTAAATCTAGCATTTTCATAATGAAAACTCCAAGTAAGAATTTGTATGTGTATTTTCATATTTTTTTAATTTCAAAAATTAATAACTTTAAAAAGAAATAAAAACATATTTTATAAAGTAATTTTTTTTTATTTTTTTCAAAACATGTTCTTATTTCTCTGTTAGATTATGATTCTTAACATCAAAAGATCCATTTCCAACGTGCTTAGCATAATTCCCTGGTTCTGATAATGTCTATATTTCATTTTAGGATGGTCTTGCTGAAAGGTGTTCAATCTGAAAACTTCAAGTGCATCATCAAAAATCAATCCCATAACCTTGCATATCCCATCAACTCTCATGTTAAGCACATCCTTAGACGGTGAAGTAGAATAAGAAGATGCAGCCATTGGATGTAGAAACAACCAGGCAAGTGCAGCTTTGCTCTATGGACTGCAACAATAAAAATCACATAGTATGAGAAAATTAACAAAGGGTGGGCAATGGCACCTACTGGAATTGTACGGCTGCATTGAAAAATATAAAGAAAAACCACTTTCATATGATATCGTTAATTTTAAAAAAAAAATCATATTTTAAATAAAATAAAATAAATCTTTATATTTTAAATTAGTAATAAAAATAGACCTAGATTAAGTATTTTTTTTGTATTGGTAGTGATAGTGCGAGGAAAAAAAAAATCAAAATATTTTTTCTCCTATCTTAACCTACATATTCTGCAACTAAATCTGCCACAAACTTAAGTTGAATGTTACTAAAAGAACTCTGCTTCTTCATTCTCTAAACTACTTCGAAATCTCAAATTTCAGATCTTAGCTTCAAACAGGTAAGATCACTGAACCAGTTCGATCTGATGATCAAACTCTGTCCCAATGGTGAAAAGAATACTTAGAGACTGCAAAATCACAACAATTATTTTGAGCTTCATTGCAAACCTGGCATAAATGACTGCAGTTGAACGGCAAGGAACTCTGATTAGAAAGATTTTGGCAAATTAGGAAACTCATAGGGAAAGGGTCAAATATCTATATCAAATTCAGATAAATTTGTAAAACTAGTTGAAATTTTTCCCTAATTTGAATACAAAAGTGAAAATTATTGCTTTGATTGTTTACCAAACTCTCTCGTCAGCGGACAGTAACGAATAAAGACGAAGAGTTAAAGCAGTTAACTGCAAAAGCTAAACGAAGAGGGAGATAGATATGCTACCAGTGAGAATTTAGTACTTGAATTTTGGAAGCTGGCATTTAACTTCCCAGAAGTTTCATTTCGCATGAGTCAATGAACCGATCATTTCACGCGGATGCTCTTCAATATTCTCAATCTCACTTGAGGTCAACGATACCCACCTGATATTGAATGGAAAGTGGTGGCAACCAAGAAGGATTGTAATAGCAGCTAGAAAACAAAGAAGAAAATCCAATAAAGCTTAGGATAGTTAGATTCCTTGAATAAACAATAGTTTAAGACACTAAAAAATCAGGTGGGTCATAGTTTCAACTTTGATAACCAATGGTCACATAATGACATGATAATATTGGACTCAAAGCATTCAATTGCTTTGTGCAGTTATTAGCCATCCGATCAACTTACAATTACATAATTAATACAATAATAACCTTATCAAACAGTTGTAAGTCAATTACAAATTATTCAAATTCGATCGTATTACATACTAACCAATGGTCATTCCATATATGTTATTCATTAACGAGAATAACTTAAGAAAAGTTTATAATAATTGAATGATTCAATTGAAATTATTTATAACTACTTCTTCTATGTAGAAATTATTCATTTAGGCAGAGACTATTTTTGTTGCTTGGTGAGAATTTTTATTAACTTTAACATAGTTTATCAGAATTACCTTACATTTGATGAATGCCATCCTGAAAAGTTGGCTGCTTCATGTAGAGCCTTTCTCCAATTTTGCACCTTTAATGGATGGTCCCTAAAGTATTCCTCATGCTTTGCAAATGAATCTTTGTAAATCCCTCCTTGCCATCGTACATGTGATGGATCAATGTTGTAGAAAGGTATTGCAATTTGCTTCTTCCTATTCTTGTATTCAATTATTTTCATGAGCTCATCCAAATACTATTTTAAAGAAGCATAATTTATATTTGACTAAAAAGTGAAATTTATTTAGTTGATTGTTCACCAAACAACTCATCAGTGGACAGGTGAGGAACTAAAGCAGTCAACTGTAAAGCTAGATGAGGAGGAGGATGGAAATGATACCAGTGACGAATTTTGGAAGCTGGCATTTAACTTCCCAGAAGTTGGGAAGTTTCATTTGGCAGGGTTTACCTCGAATGAACCGATTATTTCACATAGACGCTTTTCAATTTCTCAATCTTCCTTGAAATCAACGAATTTGAATTCAGTGACTTTGTTAGTTTTAGTAAATCTAAACCATTAATTTTAAATTTAAGAAGCTAAGATTCTTCTTGCCGATTGCAAGAACACAGTTAATTTCATCTGACATACTATATTTATTCATCCTCTAAGAAATATAACGCTGATGTATCATAAGAACTTGGGGGCCAGATTATAATTAGTCCACCGAATAGAATTTTCATTAGATATACATGGTAATACGTACACAGGTGCTAACAAAGCTCTTCTAAAAGAGTGTGATTCTTGAGGGAGTCATCGACAAACAAAGAAAAAACCATCAACCTCGTCCTCTACAAGATCAAAACATTTCAAGATTCTCATCAAATTTTAAGGATCAAATCTGTTGTTGATGAAGAGGCAAATATTACACATTCAGGTAAGTCACTTCCTCGAGCCGGACATTGATTAACTGTAAAAGCTCACTTGGGGTTCCTAAGAACGATGATAACAGAATCGCCGCGGAGAAACATTTTGCTGATGAATCTATCCTTGTTTACTGGGTTTGCCTTCTTCTTTCCTTTGCCTGTCTTTGGCACCTGAAAGGACCACAGAATGGTTAGAGGAGTAATGTCTACAAGGGAATGGATCAATAGATAAAGAACATACCTCTGTCCACATCTCCCTGACATTTTCAAGAACCATGTTGCAGTGCCTATCAAAAGCCCTGACGCGACCCAGAAGTTTTCTATTGTTCCGACAATTGATCAACACCTGCCGGAGTAAATATATTAGGATGAAACCGCACATGAAATATCCTAGCCGGCCACAGATCAGATTACATACTCCATTCAACATATATACCTGAGTATTATTCTTAACACTCATCATGAGTACAGATAGTGGTCCAGTGTTGAATTCCTCTTCCTCATTCTTGACATTCTGCAATCAAGCATATGATTATAAGTTAATTATGATGCCCATAATAAGAATGCTGACAAATCATGATAAAACAAGTATGCAGTGCCATGATGGAATAAAGAAACTTACATCTTCCTCCATTGGCCGGCTGAAGTGAAGAAGGAAGGGAGGGAGAAGAAAATGTTAGTAAATAAGGTAAAAACTGTACAAATAATCTAGCTAACCAAATGAACAGTTAGGCAATGTATACATCATTTTGGATGAGGGTGTAACTCAGTTTAACAATCCTTCAAACAGAACTGGAATAGAACTGTGAAAAGTTTTAAAGAAATGAATTTCAGGCAAATTGCAAAATAAGCAAGAAATATCAATCAAGAGATTCAGATAAACAGAGTAAGGATATATGGTCAACATACAATAAAACCCATGATAATTTTCTTGAATAACAAGACCTATTCATCGTATCAAAGGGAGAAACAGAAGGGGAGGGAAAAAAATAAAAAAAATACAGGAAGCCTCTTCAGTTCAGGTCTCCATAAATTTCCGCATGGTAACAACTCAGAAGAACGAAAGTTATTTTTCTGATCATCATCGAGGCACTTCAATAGAGACTAATCTAATAGTTATCAAGACTTTAAGGGAAAAAAATTCAAGAAATTAATCTAGCTTTTTTAAAAACCCCAAATCATGACTGTCAATTTTTTAAGTAAAAAAGACCACAAATACCTCAGAAAAACTCATTCAGGTTAATAAGAATTGCCATATCAGCTGGCTAATACATTCCATTTTCTAAGAAAATGAACTACAGGTCAGATCATCACTGAGGTTATGACCAAGGAACTGCTGCTGCAATCGTTGAAAGTGGAAGCGGTTGGCAAGGAGTTCTTTTCATGGCAAAGTAAAACTATCCCTAGTCCGTTTTAATAATTAAAGGAAAAGGCTTTTACCTAGCCTCTCCAATCTTCGACCCACCCAATTTCAACCAAGCCAAACAATCGACCATAACAAGGGGGTCCTTGAGAGCGCTTAAGCGGGTGATTGGGGAATTCTATTTTTCAGTAGACTTAGAAGAATGTATTACGGAAACAAGGGCAGTATTCTAAGAGGGTAGCAGCCAAACAATCAACCAAAACAAGAACAAGGGGCCTTGGGAGCCCTTATGCGGCTGATAGGGAAGTTCTCTTTTTTCTCAGTCTAGACTTAGAAGAACGTATTACGGAAACGGGGGTAGTATTCTAAGAGGGTAGCAGCCAGCCCTCACGTCAACATGAATGGCTTGAACCTTGAAGCAAAGCAAGTAACAATGGTGACGTAGAAGTAAACAAGCATTAATCTCTAATAGAAATTATTACTGTTTTCTCACTTTTGTCTCTTCAGTTCAGGTCTCCAAAATCATTCTTCATCAAGTTGCTCATCAGAAGAACTAAAGTTTGATTTTGGATCATCATCAAAGACAGGGAAACCAAAAAAAAAAACGCAGCACTAATTCAGAACGACGAAATTAAACAGAAAGGAAGATTTTTCATTAAATAGAAAATCGAGAAGAGAAATAGAGAAGCAGCGAGAATAAGAAGCATACCCAACAGATTTCGCAAGCTCGCGAAGATCTGAAATTCGAATTGGGAAGGTGAGTATGGCAAGCGCTAGCAGATGCTTTATACTAAATGGTAAAACCCTAGCACAGCTCTTTCTTTATTTGCTGGAACCTCCAAAACCCTACTGATTATCGGACGGCCATTTACTTTCACACTCCCCAAATTTCTAATCACAGACCACTTCCCCATTTTGACAACACACACCCACTTCCCTTATTTTTTGCATTCCCCCCTTTTGGTAGCCATGGCAGCACCTTTATTTAAATGCAAAAGATTGAGCTCCTCAAAATCTGTAAATGTTTTTTTTTTTTTTCTCAAGGTACAAATTTGAAATTTTTAATTGAATTTTCTTTATTTATAAAATTTTAAATCTATAACTAAATTTCATCTATTTACCCATTTTTAAATCAATAACTACTTAATTTTTGGAACTTATGCATTTTAAAATTCATAATCAAAAGAAGGACCCCTAACCTAAAATTGATGAATAAATGGGCAAATCCTTGACACTGGTTGAGAGAGAGTGAGAGTGAGATGGAAGAATATTTGGCAGTAGTGTTGTGTGTTCTATGAAATTCACCTATGGTGCTATTTCTGTAAAAATAGATAAGAAAGAGGGGAGAAGAAGGGGATGCGATGTTTTGTTGTGTGAAGAGGGGTACTTTTAGAATAAAAGCTACAAAAATAAGAAGGGGTGTGTAGATGAAAATTAGGGGGCATTAACCCAATGGACCATTTTTCTAGTTTACGGTAAGAGTAACTTATCATAAGAAAATGTGACTGTTTTCATCGTCTTTGACTAATTGATCAAAGAAAGCAGAGACTAAGTAAAACTTGTCAAAAAATTGATGGAAAGTGTGTGCAGGTGTACATGAACTGCTTGAGCAGGGAGTGCATGGCTTTTAATTATGGAGCATGACTTCTAATCAGAAAGGTATAAGTGTAATCTCTTTAACTAGTGTATTAAGTAATAACCTATAAAATATTTAAGAGATAAATTAACTTTTTCTCTAAAAAGTTGAGTCATCAAGAGAGAACTTTTTTGTTTTTTTCACTGTATTGTTAAAAATTAAACTGTTAGAAAATTATATGTGTCCACTCCTTAAATTTTATAATTTTTTGTAAAAATAAAATTATAAAAAAAAAGTATGATAAAAAAAAAAAGTAAAAAATAAAGACGTATAGAAATAACTCTTATATGTGAGAAAATTTTGTGTGTGTGTGTGTATGGTGGGGGGCTTCAACATGAATACTCTTACACAGCCATGTCTCGTTAGGGTGAAGATGCAGCATAAGGGTGGTGCCCCTAGAAAAAATGAACAAAATAACCCTTATAATACAAAAAAGATATATATGCATTCATGCATACAACTCATTTCCTATTTCTTAAATTTCTGTTAGACTGTTTCAACAGTGGAAGGAAAAGCTCCAGTCAGTAACTGGAAACAGAAAGACTAGGAAAATTGTATCCTAAGCATGCTATTCCACTCTCTGCACATAAGGGCTGGGAAAATATCTTCCTAGTCCAGAGAAAAAGCTCCATTACAGTACCTGCACAACCAATACAAAATTATGCTTGATAATTTCCATTCAGTTCTCGCAAATTGAAATAGCCGTAACAAAATCAAATGTCGGCTAATTTTCTTTCGGAATTTGATGATATAAATCTAAGAAGCATAGACATCTTTTAATTTAACAGTGTCGGAATATTCGACACATTTCCAACACTGACATAATACACCCATACAACATGTGTCGGACACCTCTCAAATGATGTTTAAAAAAATATTTTTTGCCAGCTTTAACACCTTTAAATGGCTTGGACACCTAGATATGACAACTTTTATCTGATTTTTATTTTTTTTTTCAATTTAAGCTTTAAAAATGTAATCTTCCATAATCTTAAAGCTTGGCAAATGTGAATATATAAATTTTGAATCTTAATACACAATTGTTTAGATATTTTTCATATGTATATAGTGGTGCCCCAACATTCTATATTTTTGACATAATCAGTATCCCTGTATCTGTGTTCGTGTCGTGTCTGGTGCCCATGTCAAAGTTTGTGCTTCATAAATTTAATTGATTGATAAATGAGAGATGAACATTAATACAGAAGAAAAGAAAAAATCAGAGGATTAATATTGTTCAACTCGAAAAGGGCAAATTATTGAAGGCTTTCTTTTCTCATAATAATAAGATAACTGATGCATGAGAGATATGCTAAGCACATTACCGTAAGGAAATAAATGAGATACCTGTTGCTAAACTTCTCTACAGCATCTGAGGCATAAAGGAGTGTTTCATTGCCTTTCTCTAGAACCATGTAAAGCTCCTTCCCTCTTGTAACGCGAGCAATAACCCATGCATTATTTTTGGCTCTAATGCATATCTCTAGATCCTTCTCACAAGCAGAGTTATCTAGCTTTGCTCTACTCTTCTCCAATTCGACCTCTTGTCTAACCTTATTCATGGCAAGTAAGGAATCCTGAACCAGACCACAATAATGAACAAACAGTTTTTCAAAAAGTGAGCTCACAGACAAGAAAATCCCCAATGACAAGTCATCATCCATCATCCTATACTACACTATGGCGCCTACTACCAAGCACTGGCATTAAACATTTGACCAACTATTGTCAATGGCTTACGGTGGTTCGTGGCGGCAAGGGCAAAAAAAGACCATGGCGGATGGTGTGGCAGCTGTCATTTGAACAGATAACGGATTTTTTTTTAAAATGTAACTTAAATATATCAAAATCAAAGAACAAAACATTCTAACAATATTTTCATTAAGAATAATAACATATGACCAAATAAACACCTTCATATTAAGGTCCAACATCATAATTCATAAGATGGTAAAAGAAAAATAACAAGCGTTTAGGGTTTTTCATTTTTTTAGGGATCTTGGGCGTTAAAAAGCACGAATGTGCCATTTAAAAAACTAATCTAGTTTGCTTTATTTAGGCTAGGGTAAGATGGTAAAAATGGGAAAAAGTCCATACAGCTGCAGAAATGAGCCATGGCCGCCATGGGGTGTTCTGGCTTAGAGGTGGCACCAGGCCATGCCATGCCGCCATGGCCCCCCATTGACAACAATGATTTGACCTCATGAGTAAGAAACCCATCAGAATTCTGGATTTTGCCGTGTTCTTGTTAGATTCTAAATTCAGCTTGAGCTACATTAAACCAAAAGTATATCATGCCCATGTTAAAGATGATTTACCTTAGTTAGAGTTGCAACTTTTGCTGCTGGGGAAGTTCTTGATACATTTCTGTCACCATCTACTAATAAATAGCGATACCCACTTACATGATATGCATTTTCACCACCCCATCCTTTCGTTAACTTCTCTTCAACTTTCAATATCTTAAGTGATGCCTGATGTACTCAGCAAGGAAAAAAAGATGATGCTCAGTTCAATGGAATGTATACTACCTCTTAAGCTTTCAACATAATGTGCATTTTAGGAACCATTAAGCATTGCAAAGCAACAAGCAGTGACAATAGCAATACGGATGACAATCAACAATGAACAGTTAACAGCAGATCAAATCAAAAGAGAACAAAAAATATACAAACCAAAAAACAACAAAAGACAATTTAAGAGTTGCCATTTGGTATTGTTCCTGATGAGTTATCATCACATCAAGTGAGCATGAGGAAGCATGCTAGTTGTATAAATAAAGCAGAACTATATATCGTCGTGTCAACATTTCCATATAGACTGTAGCAACTGTCAGTCATTTTAGCCAAGTAGGGCACCACATAGCCTACTGTTTTTTACATTCCTATCAAAATTTCTGTTTTTGTAAAAACTGCCTTTCCTACTCCTTTATGGGTTATCATCAAATAGCATACCACATCCCTTTGTACCACCCATCACTATTTTTGTTTTCATTATTCTTTCTTTCTTGCCAATATTAATACCATCACTTACATATAAACATATAAATGATTCCAGCATGTTGTCCATCACACCCATTGCACTAATCATCATGCTAGAGTCTTCATCTTCTAATGGGTTTTCCTAACAAAATCCTCATATAAACCAGCAAAGAATATAGAAAAGGAAAAGAACCAACAGCCAATACCACTTGCCAGATTTATCACAGCACTCTGGGCTTACAGATTGCTGAATCACAACCCACATCATATTGATCAGTGATTTTTCACAAAAATCTTAACAAACTAGCCCCGAAGAAGAAAACCAAAAGTAAATCAAGAAAGACTTCCACAGTTCAACCAGTTCCAATCCAAGTGAAATCTTAATGCAACAAGAAAAATAAATTAAAAAAATCTCTTGATTTAAAAGAGTTCACTAAACAACAAAATATTCAGTATGATAGGTAAAGAGACTGACATTTTCAATAACTTGCCGTTTCACCATTGACACACCTTGCTCCCCAGTAAGAATGGAGGATACAGGTACAAGAAGAATCAAAGTAAGGCTTCTGTGCTGATAAGCACAGAGATACATCCTCTCCTCTGTTTGTCGAAGCCAAACTGTTGGGGTAACATATGTCCATGTACCAATCTCTGCACCCCATATGTCAGTGACAAGATAGCCATCTTTTCCTTTGGACCACTTGTCATGCTGTAATGGCCTGACAACATGGTATTGGTTTTCCCCGGCATGGGGTACATCAGTTGGGCCATAAAAACTTTCAGAAAAAGAGCTTGGATGAGCCAAGTTAGACTCAGCAGCAACATTGGATGCAGTATTTCCTTTCCGTAAGTAGGACCAGGAACTTGCTCCAGAAGATAGAGCATGTGGGGTCAACCTTAGAACAGCATATGCAAATAAGTTTATGGTGTCATCCTGACAGAAATAATAACAAGGTTGAGATTAATCAGCAAGCCAATGAAGGACCAAGCAACTGCCCCAATGGAACTCCATAAACTAGTGAAAATTGTATTTTTAAGACTAAACCATACCGGGAAAGGGTTGTGGACACCAGCAGGTCTTGAAATAAAATTAAAGAGTAGCAGGGAGTGTTTCCAGCAGAAGATTCTAGCACCCTGACAAGCGACTGTCAAAACAATATAAAATTAATAACATGCCATTCTAATAAGCCAAAATTGTTTTATATGATGATAATCAATGTATTATGTGAACTTACAGTGTCATTAACACCCCCACATGCACACACATACAAAAGCATGATTGAGAATACAATACATGAATGGTTCATATAAATAAATAACGAGTATGTCTTTAATGTTATCACTGATGAACAATGGTAGCCTTACTTTGCTCCAAGCAAATGACATCTAAGTCTAATATCTATTAGGATCCACCATGGTTTATGGAGAAGGGAGAGGGGGGGTGGGGGGGAGCTATTTTCATGTTTAGATAAAGGTTACTAAAATAACGTTAATGTAGATAACTTCCCTCTTAGTACCAGTTAGACCTAAGATCATTAGACAACCTATACCACTCACAGCCACAGGATAGCATTTAAAATATCAATATGTTTAAGCTGATTTTTGTAGGAAATGTAACCCAAGTCATCATGCCATCAACCCATAAGAGAGAATAATTTAACAGAGGCAGTCAAAATTATCACAAAGATGACAAGTGCCTGAAGAGCATTTGAACCTTCCTTTCCTATCTTTATTTTATTTATGATGGTTATTTTCTAATTAAAAAAAGAAGTAATAACAGAGGTTAGATAATGAATCTGTTGGTTAGCAAAAGAGTTTAAAAGAGACAATAAGGTTTAGCTGATAAAAAGGATTAATAAACCACAAAAGTTATTTTGATAGAAGACATTCTCTTTTGGAGAAAACAATGAACATCCTATTAATTCGGGATTGCTGAGATAGTGTCAGTAAGCAAGCTTGGAGACATCTAGATGCCAACACAGCCTCTTCCACATCTAGAGGTAAATATGACTTTCACCCCTCTTCTGATGACAAATTTACATTTGCTAACATCTACTCCAATATAGATAAAGTAAAACCCCACCACCCCCCCCCCCCCCCCCCCCCCCCCCCCACCCAACAACATGTGCACGAGCACACACACACAAAAAAAGAAAAGGAGTATATTAATAGATGGTTTTTTTTTTTGTATTCTTTTTTTTTTTTTTTTTTCAATTCTAATAAGTTTTGTTTATAATAATAATAATAATAAAAAAAAAAAAAAAAAGAAGAAGAAGAAGAAGATTGTTTGAGTTTATCATATCACATTTTTATAGCAGCGTAGAACTTATCTTACCTGAACCTCAATTGCAGCCTCCCGACCTATTGTCAGCATCTGGACAGTTCCACGTTCCTTTAAGCAGTCATGGAATGAAGGTAAAAGAAGTTTCTTCCCAACAAAAAAATCTGCCTCAAAGAGAAAATTCATGATTAAGGTATGAGATACAGCTACTTCAGCATCATTCAGGAAGCACAGATCCAACAGAAACCATTTGATACAGCAACTTCACCTACCACAGCAGCATTTATCCCATGGAGACCGCTTTTTACATGCTGACAATCGTGACTTACAATGAAACATTTCAAATCATAACATAAAAGGAAAATTAGGATTTATCAATTTCATAGACATGTACTTGCATGAAGACTTACCCCTTAGATAATCCATGATAAAAGAATGCAAATGACGTCTGATTAATCCTCCACCAGTTTCTTTCTCAAGCATTGCTCTTATAGATCCGTGAAACATCACAAAAAGTGAGTGGATTTCTTTGAGAACCTTCCTTAATGCATCATCTCGATATATAGGCTCTGAATCATTACTTTTCTCCACTACCTAAAAGATAAAAAGTTCATATTAGAGGAAAACTTAAGATCAATGTTCATAGAATTATTTGTTGCATGCTTGAAATCTTATATCTTGCATAATCAGACTTAGTCAAACTTTTCTTGTTCAAAGAAGAAGATTTTGTTAAAAGAAGCACAGGGGAGAAGAACAAATCCTCCTAGAGTAGCAAAGACCAATGACACAAAACTGAACCAGAAAAGGAGTACATCAGTTCAAAAAAGCAATTCTATCATTTTGCACCGAAAAAACAAAAAACTAAACAAAACAACCATTAGCTTTCAGGCAAGATGGAAGCCAGGAATAGCAAGCAACATTATCTCCGAAGAAGTGCAAGGCTGAGACCACTCCCCAAATATTCTAGCATCATTTTCCAGTTTGTAAAAACTAATACAGTAAACAGTGCACACCTCCACAGAGCTTTCCCACCTCTTCCCTCCTAAAACAATTCCCAAAGGTAGTTGGACACCCATTGCTTCCCTCAAATAAAGAAATGCTTGTCCCAGAGATAACAAACCATTTAACAGTATAAAAGCAGATGATACTAATCTCTGAGCTCCTAAAACATCAGAAAAATATCACAAGATAAAACCATATAAGTCCTATACACTCGTTTGTATAAATCCTATTAACTTATTTCAAAATTATGATCCAAACAAAGACTTCAACCTTACGGTAAGCTTTCACCTTCCTAACAAAATTAGTAAAAAGGCAAGTACTGACTAGAGGAATTTTAAATTAAATATTGGAAAGGAATTTCTTTTGTAAAAAGGAAAAATAAATAAAAAAAGGTAACCAGAAGAATCTCAAAACCAAATTTTCCAGTTTAAAGTGTTGAAATAACATCCTGCAATCCCCCTGATTTACCTACAGAAGAGTTATTGAAGAAATCCTGAAAATCAAGCACCTTAAGTTATTTACTTCCCCTAACTCATAGCCTGATACATCACATGCAGCTTATTATACTAGATGACACACTGCTGAAGGGACTAAGCCTTCAGTCAAAAAGAATTAAAAACTACAAAAATAGTACATGAGCTAATATCCTAACTCCTAAACAAGAAGAGAAAACAAAATGAGGATGACCTCAACATCAACGAGGAAATTCACCGATACATGAAAACACTAAGCAGTACAACTTTTGATGTTGATCATTATATCAGTTTGTGACATAATCATAACACCTATGAAACCAAACTACTGAGGAAAGAATTTCACTTTTTTCAAAAGGTTTAAAAAAACAAAAGATTACGCACCATCACCATCCATATATCTGGCTCTGCCTCATAAAAAACATGAGAATTCCTTTCTGCTTCAATGACCTCACAGGCAGCCTCTGGAGAGAAAATTCTGCAAATTCACAATTAAAGCTTCTAAATAACCATGAAAAAATTTCAAATATATATAACAATGAATAGGATAACTGACAGCAGCACAAACAAGCCAGCTGAACAATGTCATATAGAAAAATCAATCTCTTTCTTTTTTCTTACAGAAATAAAAATTAAGCTCTTAAGTGAAACTTGAAATACACAAGACAAAAAGGAGAGGGAAAAAAAAAGTAGCTAGATAAGACATGCAAAGTGGTAATAGCGTAGCAATCACAGATTTAAATTCTAACAGGTGCATGGGTTCCCTGAAAATTGTTTTAGAAAAGATAACAAAAGAAAACTAACTCTAAACTTACGTCAACAAAACTAAAGAGTAAAGGGAATTTTTGGAGAATACTGAGGGCGCCCTATAGTATCATGATTGTACACAAAGAATAGAAACTCTACACTGTATGTGTTTCTTTTCCACAAACATGTTAACAAAAAATAGAGATGTTACCTTGTAAATGTGATCAGTCCTTCACTGAGCCCTATAACAGAAAGCTGCTTTGAAAAGGGCAAGCCAGCAGGGAAGAAAAACAAGATTTTGTCCAGTTCTTGCCCTTCATTTTGCCCCCTTCTCAAATCAAATATACACAATTGTATGGCTTCATTAGAAGTATCCGTGGATGACAACCCCATTGTCCTTTCCAATATAAAGAACCTGACAGAGAGGAAATTCTGAGACACAGAACATAAGCTAAACAAGGATATGACTCGCAATTACAAATAAAGATGCATCAAAGAGATGAAACAACTCCAAGCAAAATAAAACTTTAGCCTAAAACCCAAAAAAGTAAGAAAGGAAAATGTGATCACATCAAAAACTCATAATTTGATTGGTAGTATCCCATGAAATTATCATGGAGAAAATGAACTGAAAAAGTAAAGAACCCAGCTCTAGTGGGAATGAGAGCTCAAACTTCAATATTTTTAGTTCAATAATCAGCGATTCAATTAAGTGTCCGACATCCACAATACATTAAGCATTCCCAAATGTTTGGAACCATTACGGCTTTCAATTTTCAATGCTTAATCTTTCACAATCACAATAACAAGATGAATCTGCATTAAAGAGATGAAACAACTCCAAGCAACACAAAACTGCTGCCCAGAAACAAACGAAGATCACGATGCATCGCCAAATTATTAACAAGCAACTTTGCTTGGTCAATGCCACGAAATTGTCATGGTTTATGGATATTATGCACCCATTCTGTGAAATCTCATACAGTCATACTTCAACACTTTGAGCACAATAATCAGCTACGGAAAGAGAGTATAATATTGAAAACATACTAAGTATTCCTGAATGTTTAAGAACCATAACCCATTTGAATTTTCACTGTTCAATGCTCAATGTTTTAGAATCACAGAGAAGTGTCTCAAGGTGTCTGTGCACATTTCTGATTCAGAAGGAAAAGATGGATTACACACAGAAAACGAAGAGTAGCAGGAGAATTACCAGAGCAGCAAAAGCCCTCAATCAGCAACTACCGAAGCATCGGCACGCCGGAGAATTTGTCAGAGATTCAGAGGTTCGATCTTCAGCCCTACCGACCCCTTTTGAGTTTAGTTTCCAATTTCACCTGCCAGTCTTCCCGGCTTGTCAGTAATAACGCCAAAAAAATGTTATCTGAAAACATTTCTGTTTTGTTTTTTGATTTATTTTTAACTAGAGTTTTAATTTTATTCTCCAAATTTTTATATTTATTTATCGTCAATTTTTTGTTGTTATAGTTAGATGAATTATGGATATACTTATTTAAAAATTTATTATAAAATTTTTAAAGTATTTATTTAATATATCTTTTTCAATTTACATTAAAAATATCTCTAATTCTTTTTCAATTTTCAATCGAATATCACTTAAATGAACATATCTCATGTGACAAAATTTTTTATTGAGTATTAATTTTGCTTATAAGTTGGATGAATCAAGACTTCATTTATTTTAAAATGCATTTATAAATTTAGTTTTGATGTACTAATAATGTTAAAGATTCACATAATTACCTAATTATCTATGATGATGAAATGAGAAGTACTTAACACACACTCCAACACAAGAAATGTGTTCAAAAAACACACAATATACAGAGTGTGTTAAAAAAGTAGAAAAGTGTGTTAAATACTTTTCTCGTAAAATTTATTATTATTATTATTATTATTATTATTATTAAAAGTAGAGAAGTGTGTTAAACATTCTTTTCGTGAAAATTATTATTAATATAAAAATTGATGATTGTGTAAAACACTTTTCTCATAAAAATTATTATCAATAGAAAAAAATAGAGATTTTTTGCCTTTTATTTGAGAAAAAAAAAAAAGGAAGTTTACCGTGAAAGAAAGTTACCCTATTCAAAAGATTAAAAATGCCACATGTGTCAATCAAAACTGATAATAATACACACATATGATAAAATTTTTGTTTTACATATTAATTCCAATTTTGTAACTTAAGCATTATTTAAACTAATAGTGTTATGCTAGGAAATTAAAAGTTTACCCTTTTGCATTTACAAAACCTAGTATAATTAGTAAATAATTGAATCTTTTAAGTATATTAATAGATGGTCAACTATTGATAATATATATAAAAAGAAATTGTTGAAAAAGATTGAATCAATTTTAGTGATCTTCTTACATCAAATAAATTAATTTTTTAACTATTAATTAGAGATACTTTTAATGAGCACACACAAAAAAAAAAAAAAAAAAAATTGCCTTTTCTGTTTAAGTTGTATAGGTATACCATATGCATGTGGAAATAGCCTATGTTCAGCCCAGTGTTTTTTTTTTTACTTGATTATCATTATTTGTGGGATAACAATTGATTAATAACTCTTTTAATTTATAACTAATTTGATTTTAATTAATTAAAAAAATTCAAACTACTAATTTAATTTGAATTAATTAAAATACTTAAATGAAAACAAAAATTTTTAAAGATATATATATTTTTTTTAGCAAGGAAGAATAATTTCCTCACAATTTTCTACTAAGCTAAGAGTCAAGTTAAACCTAACCTACAAAAAGCAAAGGAACAGAACATATTAAGTGGGTTGTTTTAAACCTACGTCAATACTTAATTTATTACAGTGATTACCACAAATCCATTTATACATGTTCACTGTCAAGATCCTTGCAATATTCTCCGTAGAAAGTTATTACACACCATTAGGTACATGAATGCATATCATCATGTTTATATCTAAATTAATAGTCTCATTAAAATCTTAATGACATTAAAATAGTATAATCTATAATTAAAACCAATTTTTTTTTTCATAGAGTAATTAAAACTAGTGTTTAACTATGTAGTCCACGTACACCATTGGAAAGTTTCTTTCTAGTTGATTGAATATTTTTATCCACTAATTTTTTAGCATGAAAATGAAAAATGGAGCCATAAATATATTTTTTTTGATGAAATCGTTTTATTTTTTTAAAAAAAAAAAACAAGTGAGTTGCATTTAAAACAAGTTGTGGAATTACACAAGATTCAATTTTTATTTATTTTTTCATAATTTAAATTAATGTTATGTTTCCAAAAAATTAATGATATTTATTTTTATGCAATAAATCTATTATATCATTGAAAGCAGTTTAACATGTCTTGGTCATTTGTTTTGGCGAAAAAATAAAGTATATTAAAGAAATGCAATTTAATAAAAATTCTTAGATTTTATTCTGTTTTTTTAAAAATTAAATGAGTTGTTTGATAAGACAATTTAAATTATTTACTTATCTAAAATTATTTATGAATTTACGAGACTGTGATATAATGTCTTAACTACCTACGTAATTTTAACATTTTATCAGATATAAAATTATTTAATTTTTAAATAAATGAAATAATTAATTTATATACATCTATTATCTATTTTTCTATATAAACCTTTTATTTTAATTTAAAGAATCAAATATTGAGCCCACCGAGCTCCGTGGCATTAGACGTGTGTGCAAGTGTCTTACATGCACGAGCCCCACTTTGATCCATAAAGACCAAGTTAGAGCTCAGGACCTTGCGAGAGGTGTTCGGGGAGGCTCAGCATATGAATTTTGTTTTTTAAGTTAAAAAAAATATATATATAAGTAAATATTAATTATTTAATTTAATTTAATATAATCCCGTCATGTCTGAGCGTGGGCAAGAAATATGCTGACGTGGGACCCCACCGTATATATACCCATCCCCCTTAATACTCGCTCATTTTTCCCACGCTGAGCCTCACGGAACTCCCATAACCGTTCAAGCTTTCTTTCTCTCTCCCTCAGACTTAAACTTTCTTTCTCTCTCTCTCTCTGAGACTTAAACTATAAGATTCAAATTTACCAGAATTTTCTAATCGATTCTGACAAACAGAAATGGTTATCAAGTCCAGCAGAATGAAGCGGAAGCTCGAACCCGAACCCGAACCCGAACCAGCATTGTTCATCAAGAGGAAGCTCCGGTCGAAGCTACCTCGCCGGAGAAGATGCCAGATCTCTCCAGTTCTATTAAATTCTATGAAATTCAGTGTTCATGAGAATCGTGGTTTTTCCGTCGTTCCAGTGGATTCGAGCAGCTGCTCTTACATTGGCGGTGAAGTTTCATGCAATTCGAGCAGAGCTTCAGTTGACCGGTTGAATTCTCGGAAGAGATTAATCAATGAAATTGAAGGTGTTCATAAGGATGAATACGCTAGATGCTGGAGAAATCGGAGATCTGACAAGCAAATTGAAAGCGAAGTGGGGGTGTCTGAGTCGTCGTGTGTGGAGTCGAACTCTGGAGTCGGTAATGGAGTTTGGAAGCAGAGCAATTGGATTTTGAAGTTTAGAAGAGGAAGAGAAAGTAAGAATGTGAAAGAAACCGAAGGAAATGAAGTCTCAGAAGGTTGCGAGAAATCGGATATTAGTCGTGATCAGGAGCAATTTTCCCGCGGAAATTTCAAAATATCGTCGAAGATTACTGAAAACGATGTCCGTTCAGTTAGTTCTGATGCTCGAGAGAAAATGATCGCAGAAATGATCAGAGGTAAGGAAAACAGAGCATTGGAGTTTGAAGTCTCTCCAGTTTCTAGAGATCACGTCGAATCGAATTCCACTGATTTGAATGCACAATCGACCATAAGGCAGCCGTCAAAGAACTTGAGCGTCGATTGTGATCTTGTTTGTAGAGAGCAACTATCGCACGAGGACGTCTCAGAGTACTGCGACTCTAGTCAGGAGACTGCATTGTCTGACCTCCACTCGGAGATTTTTCCGGAAATCTCAGAGTCAGAGCTAGACTTTTCAGATTTCACTTCGTCTCTGTTCATAGATTCCGGAAGCCAATTCTCAGAAGGATCGGTTGGAGAATCTGCTCCATCACACACTTACGCTCTGTTCCTTCAATACAGTGAGGAGTTTGTAAAGTTGACTACTCTAATAGATTCCGGAACTGCTTTATGCTTTGAGAATGAGATTTCACACCAACCAGAAGTAAGTTTTCTTTAATTTTGAGATTCAAAATTATTCATTCTAGCTCCTTAGAATTTCCTTAGTTTCTTTTATAGTTTTGCATTGGTTCCGCGTAATTTACCAAACGGAAACTGAGTTATATCATTCTAAGGAATTTAGTGTATGCGATTTTAGTCTGTTATGTTCGAAGATGGTGATGATGAGGAAAGCTACAAAATGCTGAGAAAAAGAGAGCGGAGGCAAATGTTTTTGCGCAACTACGCTGAGAAGTACTTTTGCACAACCAAACACGGCGAGCTTGTTCTTGAGCAACGCTTGCTGATGGTTCACTGGATTGTTGAGGTTAGTTCATATCGTAACAATTCGCTACTTCTGTTGTTCTTTTCGTTTTTAACTTCATTTTCTCCAATAAGGCAATAACTAATTGCCATGATTCGAGTAAAAGCACCATCATGAAGCTATGTGTCAGTTGTTTGAGCACTCGTGCGCAGTTTTGAGTGCATGTGTTCCAAGCTATATTCTGTTAGAGAGAGAAAACATTCTCTACATTAAGACTCTTTGAGAAATGTCCTAACTTCCAATTATATTGTAACGCGTAAGTTTAGTGGTTGACCTGAATTTAGACACTGCAATGTTCAATCATTGTTGCTTTATTGATGCAACGTACTTTTCTCGTATGCCTAGTGGCAGTTTGCGTCCTCCCAGGAGGACAGCTTCGCTTTACTTGACTGCTGGCCAAAGTACAAAGCTAATAAGACAGATAGGGGTAATTTTGTCATTCTATTCTATACAAACAAAACGATCAGCACGGACGTTCCATGTAGCAATGTTTGCTATCTCCGCTTGGGCACGCGCCCTAAGTTTTGCAGAAGATATCCTTCCTATCTAGAATCTTTCCATTCCATTTCAGATGTAGATATTAACCGAATGCCAGGTGTAGATACTTTTTTGGTAAAACTAGTGGTTTAGCTTGCAGGATCATATGATTCAATTGCCTTTCTGGGGTTTTTCCCATGATTTAATTTTTGTTGATCAGACCAAAAACATAGATGACTCTTTCCATTTTGAAAAGGGGAAATTGATTTTTCTGCCTTTTCTTCGTTCAGACAACGTAATGAATACCCCCGTCAACTCTTATTTGGTACCTAAGTATGCATGGCTTGGTAGCAGTAATGTCATCATTAACTAATACTACGAAAAAAATAAAAAGAAAATTGTATGTTAACCACTTCTGGATTAAGCTATAGAAATTGAGACTGCTGTTTTCTGATGCCGATCCTTAAATGAGCAGCAAACTTGTCGGGAAGAACTGCGGCAGGAGACAATGTTTCTTGGAGTCAGCCTCCTTGACCGGGTTCTAAGCAAAGGATACTTCAAAAACAAAAGAAACCTTCAAATTGTTGGAATAGCCTGCCTTACATTGGCCACCAGGATCGAAGAAAACCAGCCATATAACAGGTACATGATTTGATCAATAATATTTGTCTTGTGAAAAAAAAAAAAAATTGAAAGTCTATCTTCAACTGTCTTTCTTCGTGATTTAGGCGGTCTACTGTTGTAGTATTACTATTAGGGTGTTGGGGATGCTGAGATTAACACGAAGGGAAATAGATTGTCAATTAGGTGGTTCAGATTGGAAACGGAAAACCATATATTTCCATATCTCTACTCCATTACCAAAGTGATTCGGTCACGCTTTCCATGATAATATAATTTTTTTGTTCACTTCAACAAGTACGTGCCCAAGCCCACAGCCAGTACTGTTTGAACTGTTTTATATCACTAGCTGATGTCTTTTCTTGGCTTTGTAGTGTGCGGCAAAAGAATTTCTACGTAGAAAACAGTGTATACAGTAGATGTGAAGTTGTGGCTATGGAATGGGTGGTGCAGGAGGTGCTCAATTTCCAGTGTTATCTGCCAACCATCTATAATTTCTTGTGGTATGACCTTCTTCTTTATATTTTTATAGTTCCAGTAAAATGTAATTCAGCGAAAGGTTACAATTATAAGATTCATAATGTTGAATCAGTTAGAAGGTTTTAACAAAGCCTTGCATTTATTTTATTTCAGCTTAATAATATTATAATATCCTTGTAAAATATTACAGGTTCTACCTAAAAGCTGCTAGAGCTGATGCAAACATGGAGAAGAGGGTCAAGTACCTGGCAGTGCTCGCACTTTCATCCCCTGAGCAGCTTTGTTACTCGCCCTCAACAGTTGCTGCTACACTTGTATTCCTGGCTTATCGGAAAGTCAATCGAAATGCATCCCGCAATATGATAAGGGTAATTATATTGTCACAATACAGATTGAGGCTTTATTATCTTTACTTTTGGTTCAACCTAGTCATGGGGGGTAAGACTTACGTGGCATGAAATGGTTAACTACAAATCCTTTATTGTCTTTTGGTTCTTTTTTGATGTCTTGATTCACAATTCATAATTATATCTAAGAGGGGTTAAAGGTGTATAAGGATTTAGGAAAGGAGCAAATAAACAAAATATATATATGAGCATGCGAAAAAAAAAAAAAAAAAAGAGGACAAAGACATAAAAGATAAACGGTAAATGATAAAAAAAAAAAGAGAGACTATTTCTAAACACTAAACCCTAATTCCGTCCCAGCTTATATGGCATAACATGGTTAACTTCAAATCCTTTATTGTCTTTTGGACCTTTTTGGATGTTTTAATTCATAATTATAACTCAAGATAGTTAGCCTCTCTAGATCAGAAAACTGTCTAAATATCTGTTTCTAAACTGCATATCTGAAATCTTTGAGAAGTGTATGATGATATTACTTGCATAGTTTTCTTTGATGCTCAATTTGTGAAAAACCAATACAATTGTACAGTTACGTTTTCTTTCCAACTGCAGTTATCCATGAAAATCCAAAGGGGGTGTTTCCGTTCTTCTCCCGTGGGATGTGACTTATATCACACATCTTTAGATTCTTACATACTAAATTTGAGTTAACATAATCTAAATTTTATTAGATCTATTAAAACTTTTCTTATGACTGAGATGTAAATTCAAAAACAAAAAAAACAAAAAATATGTTAATTGAATTAATATAATACAGTTTAGATTACAACTGTGTCAAAAATTACTTGATGGGAAATTATGTCAGGAAGTTAAGGAAAAACATCCCAGAAAATTGGTCCACTTGATATATTTACCTTTGAGTATGTGAAAAATTTAAATAAATTTCCACGTAGTTAATTAATTAATCTTGTGATTTTGCAGACACACGTGAGATCAAAAGATGAGAGTAAGAATTTGCTTGAATGCATAGAGGTATGAAAATAGTCTTAAATATTATCATCTCTTAGCCATAAGTTTTCTATATAACTATGTTGTAGTTTGAGGTCACAACTTATAACTCCTTGGCATGAATGAAAAGAAATATCCACATATGTTTGGATGAGGAGAAAAATTCAGAGGAAAAAAAAATAGAGGGAAGAGAAAAGTGAGAAAAAATGTTTTTTTTTTTTTTTTTAATGTTTAGATGAGTAAGAGAAAACATATAATATCCACATATGTTTGGATGAGGAGAAAAATTTAGAGGAACAAAAAATAGAGAGAAGAGAAAAGTGAGAAAAAATGTTTTTATTTTTTTATTTTTTTAATGTTTAGATGAGTAAGAGAAAAGATATAAGAAAGAAAAGTAGTTAGATTTATTATAACAATAATACCTTATTATAAGTTAATTTATTCACAAAAATTTAGGTAATTTTGGAATGAAAAAATGAAGATAAAGTGAAGTTCTAAAACCTCTCAATTTTTGGAGAGAAAATTTTTGAGTAAGTCTCGCTCACATTTTTTGTTCTAGTTTTTTTTTATATTCATTTTCTCTCTTTATCCAAAAAAAAAATAAAATAATTTTCTCTCCCTATACTTTTCACTCGTTCCAAACACAATGTACAAGTACTGCCTACCACATGCCATAAATATACATATATATATATATATATATATATATATATATATATATATATATATATATATATATATATATATATATATATATATATATATATATATATTTTAAATTTGGTTTCTCCTATTATCAATGACGGAACTTGACATATTATCTTGACTTTTAACAGAGATTAAAGTGGTTGCTACGCTATGTATGACAACATAGTTGCTAGCAAGAAGGATAGCAGCTTCTCTATCCCAACATTGTCCGGACTCATCTAAAGACAGATGCAAATTGAAAGAGGAAGGTCATTGAAGGTGTGACCTTTCTTAATTTCCTAAGCATATAAATACACAAACCTCGTTCATTCTTTTCCCTGTCCAAGAGGAAAAGGGAATTCCATTATTTTTTCCATGTAACTACTGGTTGTTGTAAACTGTCCATAGGTATAGAAGAAAGAAAACATATATAGCTCCTCATTATATGCTGCTGCCAAATCCTAACAATAGGATAGCAGACTCGGCTGGTGACATAATTCTTAGTGGCCCCGTAAGGCAATTAAAGGGTTATACAAAGTATATCTTGTTCCATTTTGATTGATTCTTACATGAAGAGACTTGATCTCTTTTAATTAGTAACCTCTTTGCAAAGCCTTGTCTCATTTGAGTCCACGAGGAATTGGTGCACCTATCTCCAGCAGTTTTCTCTATTATAACTCTGAATCCTAAGAGGTCCATAGGGTGGTATCTATAGTTATAACTCCTTTCAAAGCCAACATGTTGAGACAGAGCATTTGGGAGTTCTAGGTTTTTTCGCCTGAAGTTGGATCGATCAGAAAAATCATCTGTTTTACTCTGAATATATATCCACCATTGACATAATGTGCTTGTGATAAACTGCAATCTAGCTGAAACATGACAATATATAGCCTTGAAAGAGATTTACCCTAATTTCCTTCTTGACGGCAAATCCTGCCAACTGCAACATCATCTTTTTTTGACACTTTCAATAGAGTAGGAAAATGATTTGCTGCACTGTCAACAATAACCACTATTCCAGGATCACTCTTCAGAATGTCTCTTGCATGCAGTTACTTTAACATCAGGGTCATTCTACACAAGCAGCAAAAAGATGTAATAAGAGAACTCAAATTAACATCTAAAATTAAAATCATTAAAAAGCCATTCAACAGTGTGAAAGAATCTCATAAACAAGATAGATATAAAGATTCATTTTTTCAACTCACACAGACTTTCCTTTATCATTTTTGCTCTTGCTATTCCGTTGCAGCAGCCTGAGATGTGCCAACAACCATACGTTTTACCAGCAAAGCAATATTCAGGAAATGATTGAAAAATGAACCAAGCATGAAGCTAATCATAAGATTAAAGTCGTCTTAACTAATTAAAAATGTCTCTCTGTTTTGGAAGAGATCAAGTAAACACTGGCTCAAACCTCTATTCCTCCACACTTTATAGTACTCTTCCTTCACGCTATTATCAAAAAGTCAACCAAATGTCTATGAATTTAGAAATGGTTGTAGTCTATGGAACCCCATTAGTTACATATCAAGTTTTGTAGAACAAGGTAATAATAATTTTATTTTCAATGTTGCTTTCTTTATATTGTTAAATTGTAATTCACATGAAAGATAACTGCTTAATATACAATATTTGCCTCTAACAAAGTCCATTAAAGTAGTTCAACTTCTAACTACCTTTTTCCTAGTTTCAATTTGATTTTGTTATTGACAAGTTATCTGCATGAATTTTCTTGAATTAATTATTACAATTTACCTGCATAATTTGAACGTCATTTAATTTTTGTTGAGGTAATTGTGAATATTACTTTTAGGGATGTTTGGTAAACATATTTATTTTTAAATCATAAAATTCATGAATTATGTGAAATATAAATCTTAAGATTTATAAATTTTAAAATTCTTAAAATATATTTAGTTAGTTTCAAATATAATTTTTTTTAAAAATACTCTTAAAATGTGGAGAAACTAAAATTCCACCCTCTCCATGAGTTTTTTTTAATAAAATTTGTATTAGAAAAGAATCTTGGAAAATATGTTTTCTATTTTTAAAAATATCTATGCCAAATACCGAAAATAAAAAATTCTAAATTAGAATTTTTGGGATTTTTTTTTTAAAATCCTTCTACTAAATACACCTTTAAATTTAGATGAAAATTCAAATAAATTTAAAAAAATTATAATTTCTTTTCCCATTGCAAATCATAATCAATTTGGTTCCCAATGGATTTGAAGTAATATTGACCCATTCAATGTTGAAGCGTTGGACGCTTGAAAATATTCCGTCAGCATATATATAACAACAATAATTTCTTTTGAGATTACATAAAAAGAATAATATTCTTTCTTGAGTTGATAGACACACTTCATTCAATTCTTCCTTCAACGCATGCATTTAAATTGAACTGACTCAGACATGTAGAGGGGATAACATTCTGCGATTTTATATTTTATCTCATACTCTATTTTAGTTTCCTTAAAATTATTATTTTATATTTTTTAACTAATAAAAAATTAATAATAAGATAAAAATAAAATAAAAATTAAGTAAAAATTAAATTTTAATATTAATTTATAATGCTATTATTATACTTCTATATGTATTTTAATTAATCTTTTATAATGAAATAACATATAAAACTAATGCATCGACAAAAATTTAGTCTCCTTTCATATATCAAAGAAAACAAAAGGTCAAAACCGCGTTAACAAACAATTATTGAATAGAGTAACCAAAAAAAAAAATTATTGAATAGAAAGTCATCCCTCTCTTTCAGAAGATTCGCTTTTGAACTGTTAGATAACTCTTGCTTTCATACATCTGTCTAAGTGGTACAATTTTTCAAACCATTAATAATAGTGCATTGATAAAACAATTTGTTGGCTCAAATACCTAATTAGTTATAGTTAAAAATTATAAGTGTTTAAGAGAATTTATGAAAATAGTTTATGATTCTCTTATAAATTTATTTGGACTTATTTTCATAAGTTAGGAGTTTATAAAAATGAATTTATATAGAATTTTTGTGATTGATTTCTCTTACAATAAAAATATATTTATAATAAATCTTAAGATAAAAAATTTATAATCTTATGACAAAAATAACTATTATAAAATCAAACTTTTATAATCTTACAATAAAAATACTTTTATAATAAATTTTAAAATTATATCCTTATAATCTTATAAAAATAAACCTTTATAACAAATTTTAAATTTTATAATCTTAATCATAAACCCTAAATTATTAATTTTAAACCTTAGATTTTAACGAGTCCTAAATGCTTATTTATGTTCTCTTTAGTAATTTTAATTATTATAGGTGCTTGTGTAGTGATGAATTCAAATACCATGTAATATTACATAAACTATTTTGAAGTATATATTCAAATACAAATAAATTGATTGAATTAAGAACTTTTTAAAACTTATAACATAAGATAATAATCATTTGACATCAATTGATAACAAGTTGATCATTTTTAACAAGAATGATATATTATACGATATATTAGAAAAAAAAATAGTGATTTCTGAAATTTCCATTATTAACCAACAAGGTGTTGGTTGAAGAGCTGCATGATGATGAGTTCAGTTTGGTTTAAAATTTGACAACCTTTTTATTTAGAGGATTCATTGATAGACTGTTGGATAAATGTCTTGCTGTCCAAGTGGTACAGCTTTTCAAATGCATACATCAATCACTGTTAGCTCAAACACAATCACACGTTTTAGATTAGAAGTCTACTTTGAGAAACTTGACTGACTTCGGAGGCTTATCGAATTGGTTTGTTAATAAATTTTCTTCTTCCTTTATCCGATATTTATTTGAATTCAATTGGTAATAAGTTGATAATTTTTAACAAGATTATATTATTATATCATTTATACATATATATATATATATACTCGATTGGTTAGATTGTTATCGATTTTTATTTTTTATTGTCATCTAATAATCAAATAGATTAAATTAATTTTTTAAAATTTAATTTAATTAAGTTTAATTAATTTTAAATAATTTAAATTGAATTAATTCAGTTAAATTTGGTTTAGTGAAAATTTAAACACCCTTCTTATTTAGAGGATTCGTTGATCGACTGTTGGATAAATGTCTTGCTGTCTAAGTGGTACACTTTTTTAAATGCATACATCAATCACCGATAACAATTTTCCTCTTTCTCTTAAAGTAGGGATCTTTCTTTATTTATTTTGTTGTTTATTTTATTGTATATGAGACATTCATAATAAAATCATTTAATACATAAATATTAAATTAGTTTTATAGTACTATAATTATAGAAGCTTTAAATATCATAAATTTTGATTGCCCAAAAATTTCAATTGGGATGAATACCATTACTTTCTCATCAGAATATCCTTTCAATCACATAATTTCTGCAAATAAAAATTAATTTAGAAAATGTTTTTATAATTAAACAACAAAAAATTTATGGGTTAAGATTTGCAACAAAAAATAAAACAAAACATTTCATGCCTAGTTACACGAGTTACTTGGTTTTGGTTTGTAATTTGACAAAATTCTATTTTGAGATGAAATAAGAGTGTTTGGTGCACCTAGTAAGAGAGATATAATAAGGTAAATTATCATATTTTATTATTATTTTTAGTTTGGTGAGCTAACAGAATAAGATAAAATTATTTTATTATTTATCCTATTATACTTGCACAGTTAAAAGTTTTTCTCAGAGCAAGTCGGGTTAGAAAAGAATAAAATAGAATAAGAAAAATTATTCCCACCTCAATCTTCACTCACTCAATTTTCTTTGTCTCTAACTCACCGCCACCATTCTTGTGTAGCAAAGCTACCACCGCTGGTGCCACCATCACTATTCTTGCCACACTCACCTAGCAAAGTCACCGCCACCACCCTCACCTAGCAAAACTATCGCCACCATTGCTGCCACTCTTGCATAGCAAAGTCACCCTTGTCGTCGCTGCTACCTTAACCTAACAAAGCAGTCATAGATGTTGCCACCAAATATATGATATTCTACTCTTATTATTTGGTCCACTTTAAATATATGATATAATAACAAAATTTATCTAAAAATTTATTTGGTGTGCCTTAAACACTGGATAAGATAAAATTTATTAAACTCTTATCATATTCTACTTTTATCCTCTCATCCTATCCATCTTTATCCTATCCTAGTCACCAAACAAATGTGATACCACTTTACTCCAATCCTATGAACACAAATGGCATGCTTCAACCCTCTCATTATTACTTGGGACCCTTAGCATGTTTGTTGACTTAAGTCATCATTGTTGGGGTTATGAATTTGCTATCATGCATTACCACTCCACCATGCAGAAGAAGTAGTGGAAACTTGAAAGCAATGGTTGCTACGGTTGTTATAAATGCATGTTTTATTTCTCTGTAGCATCATGTATTGTAGCTTGGTAGGTGCACTGTAGTGTCTATAAATAGACTAGTTGCGCTTGCAGTAATTCTCAAATGGATTGAATAAACATTTCTGCTCCTCTACTTCAAGAATCATATTGGTTATAAGCCATCCCTCTTTTATTCCAACCATTCAATTGTTGGAATTTTGGCTAACACAGAGCTTGAATCTGTCTTGCTTTTGTATCTGACCCAGTGGTATGATCTTTCGCATCTCTTAATATTGCTTTCTCTTGAATAAATCTATATTGCTATTCATTCTATGGAATTTTTTGGCTTTTTGGTTTTTGCCCTTAATTCTGTAGGTAACCGCGCTTGGGACAAGATTGTGGCAAGTTTACCTGAAACATTTTTTGGATTTTTCCTTAACCATTTTCTGTGTGCTATTGTTACCTCTCACCATATTTCACACTTGACTCATGTAGTGCTGCATCATCAATTTCCTAGTGAAGGAAAAGAAAAGAGCGCCGAAATCTGCTTAGTCTTCCTTCTCACTCTTTGCTTTGGTCAAAGTTAGAGAAGACAGACCCTCCACGTACGACGCTTCAGGATCAGCCACTGATACTTTTTCATCTTCAGAAAACTACAGAGAAAGAGTCATGATGGACAAGGGAAAGAAAAAGAGAGGGGAGGAGGAGGTCGAAGAGATGGACATTCCAGGGTTGGGCATGGTTGATTGCGGTGTGGGATCGAGTAGGTAAGTGTTTGATTAAGTTTTTCAGTGCTGGGGACTTGATTTTTTATTTCGGTTCCAAGCATTTTAGATATATATACACGTAGGGTGAGTGTCAGTCGATTACGGTCGGTTTTGACTATATTTTTAACTAACTGACACTAACCAATTGTGTAATTTTGTCAAACCGATAATCAACATTCTATACCTTAAAATTGATGGTTCGGTTTTAATCCATTAAGCTATCAGTTTCGGTCGGTTAATAGTTAACCGTTAGTAATAATTTTTTTTTTTAAAAAAAATTGTTTTCATTTTAGTGTTGTGTCTACTTGAAATATATTTTTAATTGCTTTACCGTAAATTAAAAATGTGGCTATTAGATAAATTAAAATAAGTTATTTTATTAAAAATGTTTATAACATATTATTAAGAATCATATAAGTAAAAATAAAAATACATAAATAATAAATCTAAAAATATATAAAAATATTTATGGAAGCTAACTTCTTTCTGTTCCAAACATATGTACAAATGATTGGAGAAGGCAAAATTAACATAAATAAATGTCTATACATAACAAAAGTAATATATATTTTTTATTTTTTACTAGAATATTATTTTCAATAAATATATTTACATAAGACTAAAGTACATAATAAATTAGTAATATATAATTATTTTTATATATCAAGATGACATAGTATTTGAGTGATTTAATCAATTAATAAAATAATTAAATCACTAATTAACATGGTATATGAAAACATTAAAGTTTATAATATTTTAATCGGTTGGTTTTTGTTTTCATCAGTTAGAAAAAATACAAAACTGAAACCGACAGATATTAATTAATTTTTTTAAATTTTAAAATTATAATTAACTGACTAAACTGATACTAACCGACCAATAAAATCAATTTATTTTTAGTTCAGTCGATTTTGGTTAATTAATTAAATTTTGTTCACTTCCATATATAAGCGCGTGGGAACGTAATAAAATATATATCCACTTCACTAATTACGTGATGTGGACATGACCCTTTCTACTCGGTCCGCTTAAAAACTAAGGCCCAAGAGGCAGTAACTTAATAACTTAAAAGCCCAATGATAATATTTCTATGTGAGCTTTGATTGATTAGGAGGAGGCCCATTGCGCTGGCCTATAAATAGGAAATAGATCTCTCCTAGAAAGGCATAGACACAGAAAAAACAAAAACTAACAATAAGTAAATCAACTTCAATTATTGAAAAATCTTTATAATGTCAAAAGTTCGAACTTACAAGAATGCATGTGTTAGTTAAAAAAATAACTATAGTTATTTTATATTTCAAATAAAAATTTTATTTTTAATATAAAATATAAATACTCAAAATCAAAATCACTGCAGTTAGCTAATGTTGAAGCTGTTAACTAGGAATTGGATGGAAATGTCATTAGATAGGATTTGGTGCAGTGCTGCTGTCATAGTGTTAGCGGCCTGAAAGTCTAGGATAATTATGCTACACAGTCATTAACTTTCGGAATGAGATGGTTATAAAAATTCATACTTGTTATCTACTACTATATCAAATGCATATAGTGACATTATCGTTGCATCTATTTTATTTTATTTTATTAGGTTTCCTCTAATTTATTGTATTGTCTCAATGTACAATCCGGAGAAATCCAAGCGTGTAAACGCTAAAGGCATGGATATTATTATTGTCTGTGTGTGAAGTCTCACCAGGAAGATAAAGGATAAATTAATATAAAGTTAATTATTCAGTCCCTCTTTCTAGTTTTATATAAAATTTCAAAAAATTTCTATAATTTATAATATTAAAAATTTATCTTTACATTTTCTATAACCCATTAAATTAGACTTTCGAGTAATAACTTAATTTTTAAAAAATGTAAGGGTGAATTTTTAATGTTTTATTAAAATTAAACACATGAACATGCGCAAATAGAGTCATATGGTAATTCAAAATTAGGCCAATGCAGAATGGGAATATACTATCATAAGTAAAAACCCATGAGAGTTTTAAAGTACACATGAACTTAATATCTAGTTAGAATCACAAATATCACATACACAAATTAATTTATACTACTACATTTATTCCTATGCATGTTGTTCACTTACCAACTACGTGTATTCATTCCAACTACTGTAATTATGTATTATTACCAATATACATTTATTCGTTTACGAATAAGCTAGGCTATTAAGAATATTATAGAGAATTGTATAGTTTATGCAACTTAAAATAATGGTTAACATCGACATTTAATAACTTTAAAACTACTATTACATTGCAATAATTACCACAAATCCATGTATATACATGTTCACTAACAAGATCTTTGGCAAGAATATAAGCATATAAGCATATTGATCCCCTAATTTCTCTTCCATATATGCATTTTCACTGTCAAGATCCTTGCAATATTCTCCGTAGAAAGTTATTACACACCATTAGGTACATGAATGCATATCATCATGTTTATATCTAAATTAATACAGTCTTATTAAAATCTTAATGACATTAAAATAGTATAATCTATAATTAAAACCAATGTTTTTTTTTTTTGATAGAGTAATTAAAACTAGTTTTTAACTATGTAGTCCACGTACACCATTGGAAAGTTTCTTTCTAGTTGATTGAATATTTTTATCCACTAATTTTTTAGTATGAAAATGAAAAATGGAGCCATAAATATTTTTTTTTGATGAAATCGTTTTATTTTTTTTTTAAAAAAAACAAGTGAGTTGCATTTAAAACAAGTTGTGGAATTACACAAGATTCAATTTTTATTTAATTTTTCATAATTTAAATTAATGATATGTTTCCAAAAAATTAATGATATTTATTTTATGCAATAAATCTATTATATCATCGAAAGCAGTCTAACATGTCTTGATAATTTGTTTTAGCGAAAAAATAAAGTATATTAAAGAAATGCAATTTAATAAAAATTCTTGGACTTTATTCTATTTTTTAAAAAATTAAATGAGTTGTTTGATAAGAGAATTTAAATTATTTATTTATCTAAAATTATTTATGAATTTACGAGACTATGATATCATTCTTACATACCTACATAATTTTAACATTTTATCAGATATAAAATTATTTAATTTTTAAATAATTGAAATAATTAATTTATATATGCATCTATTATCTATTTTTTTTATATAAACCTTTTTATTTTAATTTAAAGAATCAAATATTGAGCCCACTGAGCTACGTGGCAGTAGACGTGTGCAAGTGTCTAACATGTACGAGTCCCACTGGATCCACGAAAGTCTAAGGGTCCGTACTCTGTAATTTTTTTTTAATTATTTAGAACATATTTAATTATGATATTAATTAAAATTTTATATTTTAATTATTTATATTATTTTTATAAATTTTATAATAATATATTACTTTATATAATTTATATATATATTTTTTTTACTTATATAACTCTACAAACTTTTTAAATAAATATAATAAATTATTTTTTTAATAAATATTACTTTATATTATCAATTTTATTTTAATATTTATTTTTTTAATTTAATATTTTTAGATTAATTTAATTTTTGTAATATTTAACTAATATTAATTTTATTTTATTTTTAATACACTTAAAATTTTTTTTTCTCTTATGTGTTACTTTTTATTTTTATTTTTTCTTTTTCTCTTCATTGCTTTTACTATATATCGTTATTTAATTAAATGACGATTGCTTTGTAAAAGGCTACCATGTCAGTATACATATATACAAACCATGTACATATAACTGTGCAACTCCTCAATTGTCTCTGATTAAAAAAGCTCTTAGTAACTTAAAGTAAAATTTATTTTTTTAATATTATATTTATTATTTGAAGACTACAATTTATTTTATAAATTTAAAAAAATAAAAAAATTTATTTACAAAAAATTAAAATTATATTATAAAATTAAAATTAAAATTAAAATTATAATAATAATTATAAAATTATATTATAAATATTATAAAATTAAAATTAGATTGAAGTTTGCGCATCAATAATAAAATTAAAATTATATTATAAAAATTTGTTTAATTTTTTTAATTTCAACAATCAAATTAAAAAATATAAATTTTTTTATGTAAATTTTAAATAATAGATAAATTTATATTTATAAAAAATATATATCTTATTTCTTTAATATTTTTATGTAAATTAAATATTATAAAAAAATAAAATCTTTTTCTTTTTATTATATACTGAAATATATATATATATATATATATATATATATATATATATATATATATATATATATATATATATATATATATATTTTTTTTTTTTTTCATTCCCTTAGTTCACTTTTTTACTCTTTCCTGTATACCAAAGGACCCAAATTAAAGCTAAGAACCTTGCGAGAGGTGTTCGGTGAGGCTAGCATCTCAATTTTGTTTTTTAAGTTAAAAAAATATAAGTAAATATTAATTATTTAATTTAATTTAATATAATCCCGTCATGTCTGAGCGTGGGCAAGAAACATGCTGACGTGGGACCCCACCGGATATATACCCATCACCCTTCATGCTCGCTCATTTTCCCACGCTGAGCCTCACTGAACTCCCATAACCGTTCAAGCTTTCTTTCTCTCTCTCTCAGACTTAAACTATAAGATTCAAATTCACCAGAATTTTCTAATCGATTCTCACTAGACAAACAGAAATGGTTATCAAGTCCAGCAGAATGAAGCGGAAGCTCGAACCCGAACCTGCATTGTTCATCAAGAGGAAGCTCCGGTCAAAGCTACCTCGCCGGAGAAGATGCCAGATCTCTCCAGTTCTATTAAATTCTATGAAATTCAGAGTTCATGAGAATCGTGGCTTTTCCGTCGTTGCAGTGGATTCGAGCACCTGCTCTTACATCGGCGGCGAAGTTTCATGCAATTCGAGCAGAGCTTCAGTTGACCGGTTGAATTCTCGGAAGAGATTAATCAATGAAATTGAAGGCTTTCATAAGGATGAATACGCTGGATGCTGGGGAAATCGGAGATCTGACAAGCAAATTGAAAGCGAAGTGGAGGTGTCTGAGTCGTCGTGTGTGGAGTCGAATTCTGGAGTCGGTAATGGAGTTTGGAAGCAGAGCAATTGTATTTTGAAGTTTAGAAGAGGAAGAGAAAGTAAGAATGTGAAAGAAACCGAAGGAAATGAAGGCTCAGAAGCTTGCGCGAAATCGGATATCAGTCGTGATCAGCAGCAATTTTCCCGCGAAAATTTCAAAATATCGTCGGAGATTACTGAAAACGATGTCGGTTCAGTTAGTTCTGATGCTCGAGAGAAAATGTTCGCAGAAATGATCAGAGGAAACGAAAACAGAGCATTAGAATTGGAAGTCTCTCCAGTTTCTAGAGATCACATCGAATCGAATTCCACTGATTTGAATGCACAATCGACCATAAAGCAGCCGTCAAAGAACTTGAGCGTCGATTGTGATCTTGTTTGTAGAGAGCAATTATCGTCCGAGGACGTCTCAGAGTACTACGACTCTAGTCAGGAGGCTTCATTGTCTGATCTCCACTCGGAGATTTTCCCGGAAATCTCAGAGTCAGAGCTAGACTTTTCAGATTTCACTTCGTCTCTGTTCATAGATTCGGGAAGCCAATTCTCAGAAGGATCGGTTGGAGAATCTGCTCCATCACACACTTACGGTTTGTTCCTTCAGTACAGTGAGGAGTTTGTAAAGTTGACTCCTCTAATAGATTCTGGAACTGCTTTATGCTATGAGAATGAGATTTCACACCAACCAGAAGTAAGCTTTCTTTAATTTTGAGATTCAAAATTATTCATTCTAGCTCCTTAGAATTTCCTCAGTTTCTTATATAGTTTTGCATTGGTTCCGCGTAATTTACCAAACGGAAACGGAGTTATATCATTCTAAGTTCTAAGGAATTTAGTGTATGCGATTTTAGTCTGTTATGTTTGAAGATGGTGATGATGAGGAAAGCTACAAAATGCTGAGAAAAAGAGAGCGGAGGCAAATGTTTTTGTGCAACTATGATGAGAAGTACTTTTCCACAACCAAACACGGGGAGCTTGTTCTTCAGCAACGCTTGCTGATGGTTCACTGGATTGTTGAGGTTAGTTCATATCGTAACAATTCGCTACTTCTGTTCTTTTCGTTGTGAAAATAAGGTAATAACTAATTGCATGATTCGAGTAAAAGCACCACCATGAAGCTATGTGTCAGTTGTCTGACCACTCGTGCGCAGTTTTGAGTGCATGTGTTCTAAGCTATATTCTGTTGGAGAGAGAAAATATTCTCTACATTAAGATTCTTTGAGAAATGTCATAACTTCCAATTATATTGTGACACGTAAGCTTAGTGGTTGACCTTTGCCAATTTAGACACTGCAATGTTCAATCATTGTTGCTTTATGCATGCAACGTACTTTTCTCGTATACCTAGTGGCAGTTTGCGTTTTTGCAGGAGGACAGCTTCGCTTTACTAAACTGCTGGCCAAAGTAAAAAGCTATTAGGACAGATAGAGGGGTAATTTTGTCATTCTATTCTATACAAACCAAACAATCAGCGCGGATGTTCGAGGTAGCAATGTGACTTTAGGATTTGGGGATTACAGATATCATTCCGATCTAGAATCTTTCCACTCCATTTCAGATGTAGATATTAACCGAATGCCAGGTGTAGATACTTTTTTGGTAAAACTAGTGGTTTAGCTTGCAGGATCATGTGATTCAATTGCCTTTCTGGGGTTTTTCCCATGATTTAATTTTTGTTGATGGACAAAAAACATAGATGACTCCTTCCATTTTGAAAAGGGGAAATTGATTTTTCTGCCTTTTCTTCGTTCAGACAACGTAATGAATACCCCTGTCACCTCTTATTTGGTACCTAAGTATGCATGCCTTAGTAGCAATAATGTCATCATTAACTAATACTACGGGAAACAATAAAAAAGAAAATTATATGTGAACCATTTCTGGATTAAGCTATAGAAATTGAGACTGCTGTTTTCTGATGCCGATCCTTAAATTGGCAGCAAACTTGTCGGGAAGAATTGCGGCAGGAGACAATGTTTCTTGGAGTCAGCCTCCTTGACCGGGTTCTAAGCAAAGGATACTTCAAAAACAAAAGAAACCTTCAAATTGTTGGAATAGCCTGCCTTACATTGGCCACCAGGATCGAAGAAAACCAGCCATATAACAGGTACATGATTTGATCAATAATATTTGTCTTGTGAAAAAAAAAAAAAATTGAAAGTCTATCTTCAACTGTCTTTCTTCGTGATTTAAGCGGTCTGCTGTTGTAGTATTACTATTAGGGTGTTGGGGATGCTGAGATTAACATGAAGGGAAATAGATTGTCAATTAGGTGGTTCAGATTGGAAACGGAAAATCATATATTTTCATATCTCTACTCCATTACCAAAGTTATTTGGTCACGCTTTCCATGATAATATAATTTTTTTGTTCACTTCAACAAGTACGTGCCACAGCCCACAGCCAGTACTGTTTGAACTGTTTTATATCACTAACTGATGTCTTTTCTTGGCTTTGTAGTGTGCGGCAAAAGAATTTCTACTTAGAAAACAGTGTATACAGTAGATGTGAAGTTGTGGCTATGGAATGGGTGGTGCAGGAGGTGCTCAATTACCAGTGTTATCTGCCAACCATCTATAATTTCTTGTGGTATGGTATTCTTCTTTATATTTTTATAGTTCCAGTAAAATGTAATTCAGCGAAAGGTTACAATTATAAGATTCATAATGTTGAATCAGTTAGAAGGTTTTAACAAAGCCTTGCATTTATTTTATTTCAGCTTAATAATATTATAATATCCTTGTAAAATATTACAGGTTCTACCTAAAAGCTGCTAGAGCTGATGCAAACATGGAGAAGAGGGTCAAGTATCTGGCAGTGCTCGCACTTTCAGCCCCTGAGCAGCTTTGTTACTGGCCCTCAACAGTTGCTGCTACACTTGTATTCCTGGCTTATCGGAAAGTCAATCAAAATGCATCCCACAATATGATAAAGGTAATTATATTTTCACAATACAGATTGAGGCTTTGTTATCTTTACTTTTGGTTCAACCTAGTCATGGGGGGTAAGACTTACATGGCATGAAATGGTTCAACCTATTCATAATTATATCTAAAGGAGGCTAAAGGTGTATAAAGATTTAGGAAAGGACAAATACACAATATATATATATATATGAGCATACCCAAAAAGAGGACAAAGACATAAAAGATAAACAGTAAATGATTAAAAAAAAAATTGAGGGCAGACTATTCCTAAACACTAAACCCTAATTCCTTCCCAGCTTACATGGCATAACATAGTTAACTTCAAATCCTTTAATTTTTTTGGGACCTTTTTGGATGTCTTAATTCATAATTATAACTTAAGATGGGTTAGCCTCTCTAGATCACAAAACTGTCCAAATATCTGTTTCTAGACTGCATATCTGAAATCCTTGAGAAGTATATGATGATATTACTTGCGTAGTTCTCTTTGATGCTCAATTTGTGAAAAACCAACACAATTGTACAGTTACGTTTTCTTTCCATCTGCAGTTATCCATGAAAATCCTAAGGGGGTGTTTCTGTTCTTCTCCCGTGGGATGTGACTTATATCACACATCTTTATATTCTTACTTACTAAATTTGAGTTAGCATAATATAAATTTTATAGATCTATTAAAACTTTTCTTATGACTCACATGTAAAAAAATTACTTGATGGGAAATTATGTCAGGGAAGTTAAGGAAAAACATCCCAGAAAAATGGTCTACTCGATATATTTACCTTTGAGTATGTGAAAATTTTAAATAAATTGCCATGTAGTTAATTAATTAATCTTGTGATTTTGCAGACCCACGTGAGATCAAAAGATGAGAGTAAGAATTTGCTTGAATGCATAGAGGTATGAAAATAGTCTTAAATATTATCATCTCTTAGCCATAAGTTTTCTATATAATTATGTTCTAGTTTGAGGTCACAATTCATAACTCCTTGGCATGAATGAAAGAAATATCCACATATGTTTGGATGAGGAGAAAAATTGAGAGGAAAAAAAAAAAAAAAAGAGGGAAGAGAAAAGTGAGAATTTTTTTTTTTAAAATGTTTAGGTGGGTAAGAGAAAAGATATAAGAAAGAAAAGTAGTTGGATTTAATATAAAAATAATACCTTATTATAACTTAATTTATTCACAAAAATTAAGGTAATTTTGGAATGAAAAAATGAAGATAAAGTGAAGTTCTAAAACCTCTCAATTTTTGGAGAGAAAATTTTTGAGCAAGTCTCGCTCACATTTTTTAGTTTTCTTTTCTCTTCATTTTCTCTCTTCATCCAAAAAATTTCCAAACACAATGTACAAGTACTGCCTACCATATGCCATATATATACATATATATATTTTTAAATTTGGTTTCTCCTATTATCAATGACGGAACTTGACATATATGTTGACTTTTAACAGAGATTAAAGTGGTTGCTATGCTATGTATGACAACATTGTTGCTACCAAGAAGGATAGCCGCTTCTCTATCCCAACACTGTCCGGACTCATCTAAAGACAGATGCAAATTGGCAGAGGAAGGTCATTGAAAGCGTGACCTTTCTTAATTTCCTGAGCACATAAATGCACAAGCCTCATTCATTCTTTCCCCTGTCCAAGAGGAAAAGGGAATTCCATTATTTTTTCCATGTAACTACTGGTTGTTGTAAACTGTCCATAGGTATAGAAGAAAGAAAACATATATAGCTCCTCATTATATGCTGCCAAATCCTAACAATAGGATAGCAGACTCTGCTGGTGACATAACTGTTAGTGGCCCCGTAAGGCAATTAAAGGGTTATACAAAGTTTATCTTGTTCCATTTTGATTGATTCTTACACGAAGAGACTTGATATCTTTTAATTAGTAACCTCTTTGCAAAGCCTTGTCTCATTTGAGTCCATGAGTTTCAGGCAGTGTTGTTAGTAGCGAATAGCAGAAAACAACAGTGAGACCAAAATCTCCTATAAATTTACAGTGGATGACGATTAACAAACAAAAATTAAAGATATATATAATAGACCTAAGAAAAATTACTTAAATAGTTCTAAAAATTAATAAAAATCACATGAATA